>JAAAKQ030490355.1:4129-18110 GCA_010016005.3 Zanna intricata
GAAACCAGACTTGTGCTTGAATTATTGTGGCTTGGTAAGATATATCGGATTATTTGATTAAAAATCGTACATTTTTACTCCGATGGAGGTGAGAACGGTTATTTGTGGTTAAGAGATTATTAATATAATTGCAGTTCTACGGATGACGGAAATTCGAGTACTTATGACAGTAATTAAGGTAAGTACGTTTTTATAATTTCTATGCGTTTAATTAAATGTTTACAGTACAGACCAGTTTACTGACATTTTGCATATAAAAATTACACGTTCCATCTTTTTTTGCTGATTTTGTTAATAAAAAGGAAAATTAAAAAAAAAAAAAATTTTCTAAACGTGGATGCGCGTAGTACAAGAGTATACACGGTATTTTGGGTATTAGGGTGTAATTTAATTCGGTTTTATTAATGTTATTTACTTGTTTATTTATATTATCTTTTTAATTATTTTTCTTAAGCGTCCCGGGAACGGAATAACCTTTTTCTTTTGCTATAACTTATAATATTTTTGCTTTAAAAATGAGGATACTGTACTATATTTTGAACATATGTGCAGGAAAGTTTTCTTGAAGGACTATTTTTTATGTTGCGGTTCTAGAGGATTAGTCTTTCCTTGAACGCAGTGTAGTTGTAAAACTTGTTTCACATGGTGCTGTAATATCAAATTTTCTTTAATTTTTTAATTTTTACAAATGATAACAAGTTATCATCGCTGTATTTTTGTTTTTGTTTGGGAGAACCGATAGAAACAATTCTCTTATACTCTGCTCTTTCTTAGTTACAAAAAAAAATTTCTTTATCTTTCAAAACGCTCACAGAATTGTGATTTATTTTATAACAGCAATCTACGCAACAGCAACAACCGCAGCAACCTCAGCAACAACAGTCACAACAACAAACACAACAGCAACAAACTCAACAGCAGCAACAGCAACAAGCTCAGCAAGCACAACAAACGCAGCAGCAACAAAACAGTAATGTCTTCAATGTTGTCCAACCGATGCAAACTGTTACAGTGGACGGGCAGGAAGCATTGTTTATTCCAGCAGGTGCACAGGCGGGTACCCTGCAAACGCTGCTCACTTCATCCGGCCAAATTATTCGAGCGCCTTCCGTCCTGCCTACGAGCTTGCTACAGAACGTCAGCCAAACTCTCCAGTTCCCATCGGGTGAGTTATGTAGGGATATAAGAAAATTTTACTTATTATTATTATTAGTTAATTGTACTGTTATAAAAAATAAGCTGTGAAAACTGTAAAATACTGTTAATATAAAAGTAAATGTTCAGTCTGAATACTGTTCGCTGTAGCCGGAGAGGCTGACATGTACTTTTTCGATCCAATGGGATCAATAATTTTTATTTCAATCCAGTGTATAATTTCTGGTGTTTTAAATAAATATTTTACCTTAGCTCATATATTTTTAAAAACTATTAAATGCTGAAATAAAGCATCATGTATTGTGACGGTAGAAAAAAAACAAACATTGTCTTAATATTGATCGATGTAATATAATTCATAACTGTTTTGTTAGTCATTAAAACGAGACAGAATTAAATAAAAAAGTTTTGTTACGAAAGAGTTGTTGAAATTCAACTATTAATTCTGATCATAAAAAAAGGATTCGTTGAAAAATTTAAACTGTGATTAAATGGGAAGGGTTCAGATGGAGGAAGAGTAAAATATTGACAGAAGTCGCTCTCTGTACGTACGTACTTGGATATCATCAGCGTGTAATTTTTCCGTTATAACCACATACTATACTAGACTTCCAACTGGCACGCCTCGTTGCCTCGTTGATTTAGGTGTAGTTTCAAGGCCAGTAAGTGTTGCCAACAAAATACACCTTTTTCTACCGTGATTGTAAGTTATAGCAGAACCACTGATTGAATCGAGGTTAAATTACACACATTAGATTATAAATTACGACAAGTGCATTTTAATTTTTCTTGGTTTTTTTTATGGGATAAGTAAAAGTTAGTAATTTAATATTTGTCTGATCGGACAAAAATTATATACCTAAAGTTTTAATAATAATTTTCGTATTTTTGCTGTAAAATTATTAGTAGTATATTTTAATTTCAAAATAAAAAACAATCCTTGTTTCATTTGTTATTAACAGCTACTTCTGAATAATGGTTTACTTTTCATAGTAGGGAATTATGTGTTGGATTCATTCTGTGTAAATGGTAACACTGAGTAAGTGATGGTACGGGGTAGTGTTTGTTGTGTTTCTGGCCGGTGGAATTTTGTTGTTGCTGGGATTGATTAGTGATGGAACAATTTAGCGCTTACCATATTCCATATTCTTATTTTCATTTTCTCAGTTAATTAGTTTACAGTTTCAGTGTTCAATTTTTTAAATCACATTTTGAAAGTATTTTGGTTAGGTTTAAATTGGGATCGGGCGTGAATTCAAATTTCCATGCCATCTTCTATAATTAATTGGACGTTCGTTTATTTTTATTATTGGTATTATTTTGATTTACCGAATTTTAAACTGTTTTTTTTTAAACATTTCCTTTGATGATTATTACTTTCAAAGTTGCATGACAGTATTGGTGTTGAGTTTTAATTAATTACAAATTTTGTTTTGTAGCTAGTAAACTAGTATATGCATGAAAAAAATTTTAATCAAGCTATTTAATTTTTTTTCTAATGTTGATGTTTACAGGACAAAATGTATCAGTACGACCAGCCACAATACCTCAGGTTGTTCAGTTTCCTACATTACAACAAACTATTCCTGTCCAAGTACCAATATCAACATCTGCAACAGGACAAACAGTATATCAAACAGTGCACTTCCCGTTGCAGGCATTTGCGACTTCCAATGGACAGATTCAAATGTTACCACAGATATCTCAGGTATTTTTTTATTTGTAATATGCATCTGTTGTAATGTTTTTGAAGTATTTTCAAAATTAGGATTTAGAGAAAAGTTTGTCATGAGTGCTGGAATTAATTATAAAATATTATGTTTGGGGATATCCCCAAACTGTTAATCTGTTATCAAAGATAATCAAAACTGTTATCAAAGAAACGTGCAGATAGAAACTGCAGTACATATGTTATATTTTTTTTGTCACCTTTTCATTTATAAATACTGGAGTTAATGTTAACAAAAATGTCTTCATATTGTTAAATCTTAAGCCAATATTTGATTTAAAAAAAGTAATAAAAATGACTTAGTCTAAAAATTTCTTTAAGATTATTTATTTATTTTCATTCATATTGATATGTCTATTTCTTCACTGAAAAATGTTAAATTTTATCAGATTTGAACCCAGAAGTTTTATACAAAATTAATTTTTAATATAGACTGGAAATTGAGTAATTTTTTTCATACCTATTAGAAATTAGATTTTATAAAAAAATATTTCTAAGTTATAAATATTATTTACATATCTATTTATTAATATACTGAGGATGGCTGTAGTTCTACCTTTAGATATATACTGCCTTAGATTTTGGGATTTATACCATCCCAGCTAGAGGTGTAATACTTATGCAATTGATTATTGGTTATACCAGTTGTTAATACAATTTGTTTTATATATATATATATATATATAAAACTGGTTTTTGAGCTAATAGTCTGTATAGTCTGTAATAGAAAAAGAATAAATAGATATTAAACAGATAAGATAAAATTACCATTATAGATACAATCTATATTGGTTTTAATATTTTATTAAGTTATCAAACGATTCTATAATTTGTTAACATATTTACTGTGATATTTGTATTATATTCTTATGATATTTGACTATTAGGTGTTATGTTAAAATTTATGTAGGATAATGATATATTTTATTTGCTTTTATTAAATAAGTGTAACTTTCATTATATTTACGTCTAGTATAATGTATATAAAGGTTTCATCTGTTATTATATATCTAAATTTATCAGTATTTATTTATGTGTTATGTTTATAATAATTATTAATTAGTATTAAAAAAAGAACTTTTTAATTAATATTAAAAAAATAGTGCTTTTCATGATGAAAGAAAAATATGTTTGTATGTTGTGAAGTGAAATTAAAAAAAATAACAGTCAGCCTGTAGAAATTTATTGTTATTAATTAGTTCAACTGATTTTTGAGATTTATAATCCAGGAAATTGTACTTATTAGTTCTGCATTTGTATTGATATTCACAGCATATTGCATGTTATATACGAGTATATTTATATATTGAACAAATTTTTATTAAATCTTATGTGTGTTAAATTATTTTTTATTTGTTTCTAGTTATTATGATGTGTATAGAGTCTTAATGACTTTTTTTTATCCATTCTTTTGTTTTGTATGAACTTATGTATGTATTAACAAACTATATTTTTCTTTTGTCATAACCAATTAGAAATGAATATATTCATGATTACAGGAGGATAATTTTAATTATTTTATCTAGGCTATTGTTTGTTTTTTCCATCCAACAGATAAATGTAAAGAATCTTTAACTAATTCAGAAATATTGTACTGCAATTTTTTCCTATCACTGTCTACAACCATTGTAGATTACTCTTTTTTAACAGTTACTAAGTGAAAGATTACTTACCTTATTTACTAAAAGAATGGAAGATTATGCAAAACAGCTTTAATGCTATTCTACCACTCTGTATTTCACAGATTTGTGACAGGGATACTTAATGGCATTTGTAAGTAAAAGTTTTTCTCATTTCAAGATTCTACTAAAGTAGCAATGATGATATGAGATGTTCTAAGTTATACTGCTCTGAACATTTTTGAACTATTTAACATAGAAAGTTAGCAAAAAGAATTATTATGACCCATCACTATATAAATAAGTTTTTTTCTCTAAAACTGGTGATTTTTATAATTTTATATTTTGATGTCTGTAGCATGTGGATTATGATGTCAACAATTAACCACATTACAATTCATGCACAGAGAACAGTCAAAACAGCAGAATAAAACACTTCACTAAGCATTAAAAAGTTGAGTTTTATGTTGAAAAAATCTACAAAAAAATCAATTTCTTTGTAAATAATTCTTGTGGTGGTTTTATTTATTTAGCTACTATTCTCCACACTTCTTTTTTCAATATCCTTTTGGAAAGATAGATAGCCTTTCAATTGAAGATATTTAGTCACATCATGTACAACAATCCTAATACTTAATACTTACATGAAACAAATTCTAAAACTAATACTTGATATGAAAAGAGATAGTCAAATGAAACAATTAAGACATATAATTATATTAGCAAATAAATAGAAAAACTTACATTTATTTTTTCATGTAATCACAGTTTAGAACTGCACATTTCTCCCAATGGCTGCACAATCTGGTGAGTATGCAGGATCTGAAATAGGTTAAAATTTCAACTTCACAAGAGCCTTTTCAGTCATATGCAATGTGTGTGGTAGAACAGTATCATATTGCAGAATTATCAGGTTAGTGGATTTTGAATCATGATATACACGTCTTCTAAGGTGTTAACAACTGTATTTAACACAGAATTTACCAGCTTCCATGTTGACACTTGCACACGTGCATTTGGAATTCCAGAACATTCAAGAGGATCTTTTTTTGCAAAGGATTTTTAAATTATCTGCTTCATGAATCTTGTAAACAGCTTCTTTCTGCTGTTTACAATGAAAGTGAATGTTGTTAAGTTGTTCATAATATTCCTTTTATTCTTATCTGTGAGTTTGTGTGACCTCCTCATACAAACTTTTATGGTAGCCCAGCTATGTAACAATGTGTCATACTTGATATGCCTATCTGATTGGTGATGCAGTGATTATTTTGGATTGTTTCATCCACTTCATTTTGATCCTTCTTATCAGTCGCAAAACAGGTTGTCCACTGGAAATTTTATCCTCAATATTCACTGGATTGGCTTCTGATGCAAGAAATTCTATTGTCCGCCTACTCACTGTACATTGATTAACAGTTTAATCACCATAAATGGCCCTTAGACAGTGATGAATGTCACTAGTGTTCATTTCTTCCATGTAAAAAATTCAGTTACTACACACTATTTTAGATATAATGATGTAGAAGGCATACTCAGCTCATTAATAATAGATCTGACAGAAGATGGGAGCAAGGGTATGTGAGTTTTGTATTGTTAGTAGTAGGGAAAGGAAATTACAGGATGGTAGCACCTGTTGTTTTTTATGCATTTAGTTCTGTTACATTCCAGCGTGCATTAAATTTTCAGCTCCTCCCCCTCTTAAATTACTCGGGGGATTATGATAAAATTTTAATTCTGTGTAATCCTGGCAATATTACAATTGTTAACTGTAATAATTGCTTGGATCTTACAGATTACATATGAAGTATATTCTAAATGTTCTTTTAGTTGTTGTAATGATATTTAGTGCATTGCTGATTATTAAGTAACTTAAATTTATTGTGTTTAGTTGGTTGGTTTCAGTTTTTAATTGATCAAATGATTTTATTTGCAGTATAAAAAGGTTTTTTAATGACACTTTTAATGGCTAATCATGATATTCCATTTAATAATGAACTTAATGTTAAATGTTACAATACAGTGTAGTTACAAATGCACATTTTATATAGTAATTTACATAGATTAAATTTAATGCATTTTTAGTGTGATTTAATTATTACCATATTATAATTGGATATTTTAAATTAAAATAAACATTGTAGTATTTTTTTTCTGCATTTAGAAGTTAATATCAGTTGCCAAAAAATTAATTTTTGACAAAATAATATCGAATCCTAAAAATAAATTTCTGTAATTTATTTCATTTCTTGATTAAGTTTTGCTGTAAGTAATTATGCATATGACATCGTGAAGAAGAATCATGTTTTCATTCAGTAAATCTAGCAATGAAGCAAAAGTTGTGAAGATCAACAATTATTTATTAAATAAATCCTTTGATTGTGGCCTGTAGAGTGCAGAGTTAAAATTACTCTCTGTTATAAATTTTGGTCATTATTGATTAAAGCTATATTATTAAATGAAGCTATTTACTTCTGTAGTGTTCATCATCTGTGTAATGGTTTAATAATGATAGTTACCACTACATGTTTCTGTGGTAAAAAGAAAAAACTTCCTTCTTAGTTTTACTGTTCCTGCCCTGGTATCTTCCTAATGTGATTAAAGTCTGTGTTTAACAACTGACAATAAGTAGCATTGGAAAGATCACAAACTAATGATTATGCATATATTATGTATGTATATATATATCTATTTGTTATATTTAATGCATATTATGATTATATTTATTTTATACATATATATTTAGTTATTTTTAAAAATTTTGCTTATTGTGTTTGCTGTGTGATTGTGTTAAGTTTAATTTATGTACTCGAGACGTAATCTTTTTAATTTCTTTTTGTACATTGCACTAATTCAGTTTAATATTTTACTGTTGTTTTTTGTATGTTACTATTTTTGATGAAACAATTAATGAATAAGTTGAGTTTTTAGTTATTATTTAAGTTACTGTAATTTAATTATAGTTAGTGAATTATTATATTCATAAATACTTATATAAAACTGAAAAATTAATTCTTTTTATGTAAACTGGAATAATGAATGTTTTGTAGTATGTAGTAATATTGTTTAAAGCTTTGTTGTTTCTTCCAGGAATTTTTGAAAATTGCCAATTTATAATTTTTAAAACTGTTTAAATTTTGTGTAATTTTTTTTGTATTTAGTACTTGTTGATCCCAAGAGGGTTTTTATCTTATCCAGGTAGAGTAAATTTAATCTGCAAGAGTTCCTATGTATATGAGAAGTTATTTCTATGAATTTTATTTTCAAGGTGAACCAAAAAATATGTTTTGTTTCATTGGAGTTTTCCTTGAAACTCCACTTGTGCACTTGTGGTGCACTTGTTCATTTGCTGTCAATAGCTTGATTCATTTCAAGTTTTTTGGATGGTTTTCAAACAAGCTCCATTTTACTTATATATTCTCATTATTCTTAAAAGTTTTCTCCTCTAAAGTAATAGCAGCTTGGCAGACAACCATTCTTATTTGACAATAAAGCATTGTTAACAGAGTTGTAACAATGTTATCATTGTTCTGTTATTTGCTAAAGGTTAGAAGGATTCTTGCTGATGAGCATGAAGTTCAATTTTTACATTGCTCTTTTTTCTTTGGAAACTATGTTGTCATATCATATTCTCTTGTCTGTTGAAAGTATTCATTTGTTACTGAGACATTTTATAAAGTGATTTACAATTTGTTAGGCATATTTTGCTTAGTCATTTTGCTGATGATGCAGAGGAGGTGTTGTTTCACTAATGGAAGTTTAAATGCATCTGTACTTGCTGTAACTAGATATTAAGGCAAGGAAGGCAATAAAATTCTTATTTGTAGATAAAATATTCTTATCTAGTCTTGTTTGCTCACTGTTATTCATGCACTGTTTTTTTATCGATTAATATTTTTTTAAAGGTGCCAGCGCCACAGATGGCGCAGATTTTGACACCTTCGGGTCAAGTGCAGATTGCACAAATAACTCCTGCTGGTGGCCAAAGCACTATGGTTATGCAACAGGCTAGTGCTGCTCCTTCATCAAATACCACTACTTCAAGTTCTTGGAGTTCATCCACTGCTGCTAGTACGCCGACTGTTACTGTGCAGGTATTACTGAAAACTAAACTAATAGAAAGTGCTTTTAATTTAATAAACAAAGAAAGAAATGAATGTTTCTGTTGATTATGTTTCCTACACTTTATTCTTAAAGTGTAAAGTGTAGAATAAAGGTCTGTAATCATATCTCAGAACTTCAAAATTGAAATATAGTGTTTACTTTATGTTCGTTGTTTTGCAAATACTAAGAAGGGCCTTCAGAAATGGCATGTGTCCAGAATGATTAAACGGTATAGTTTTATGTGTCTAATTATTTATACATTTGGAAATACATTTTTACATGTAACATATATTAAAGAATTTATAATGGTAAGTTTTGAAATACATAACTAATAAATCATAGTGTTTTAATTACAGTGTTATCTTTTTTTCAGCGTCTTTATTAAATTCAAAATGTTAACAGATGAAAGTACATTGTTTAATTAAATTGATTTTTGATTGATTTCAGTGTGTGTACTCTGAAGTACCTTTTCTTTACACATCGATTTCTATACTTTTTCTTGATCTATTGTTAATTAGAAAAAAAAACTTTATATTGTTCATGAAATTAATTATACAGGTATAATAAATGTGAACATTTTAAATTCATAAATAAAATGGAAAAAGGAGATTTGATCCCTTTTGTCTTGTTTTTAAAAGCTTTGTAATCTTATATCTTAGAATTTTATAATTTATTTCAGCTAACAGAATATGGATTATTATATATGATTTGGCACAAAATTTGTCTTGTGTCAACTTTGCATAATAATTTGTTAAATAATAAAATGTTGATTAAAACTAAGTATATACAAATAATTTGAGAAAAAAGCATTTGTAATAAGAGAAGAAAAAAGTTTGGTAATAATATATGAGGTATATTCGGAAAGTAAGGTCACAAGACGCTTGGAGCGCTAGAGAAATTAGTTTTTACAAAGTTTGCACTCCTGCACTGTAGGCAGGTTCCCGGCAAAAGAATGAGTGGTTAAACAGGTCAGTAGCTTGACCAACATCGTTGCAGTCACGTTTCTAAATGGACGCTATCATACCTAATCCTGCCAAGTGTGAAATGAGAGGCCTCATCCGCTATCTTTTTATTGTTAAAAAACAGAAACCAGCAGATGTTCATCGTGAAGTTGTTGCTTGTGGTAGCGTCATATCATGTGAAAAAGTGGCAAAGTGGTGTAGAAGTTTTAAAGACGGCTGAACAAACGTTCACGATGAAAAACGGAGCGGGAGACCTTCGATAGTGACGGATGAGTTTGTTCGAAAAGTTGATTCGGATTGACTGCCATTTGATGGTGGATGAACTCCATGAAATGTGATCGGAAGTCAGCCATACTGTGCTGTATGAAACAGTCACAGATCGTTTAAAATTTCGGAATCTGTGTTCCCCTAGGATACCGAAAATGCTAACTGACGAACACAAAGCAAACAGAGTTTGTTAGCAAGTGAGTTCCTCGACTGTTATGAAGAAGAAGGAGAAAGTTTTATTGACTCTATTGTGACTGGGGACGAAACATGGGTTGCTTACTAAAGACTTGAGAGCAAAAGACAGTCAATGCAGTGGCAGCATGCTGGTTCCCCTACTGCAAAAAAATGCAAAACGCAGCAAAGTGAAAAAAAAGTCATGGCAATGGTGTTTTGGGAATGCAAAGGAATATTGCTTATCGATTTTTTGACGAGAAGAATCAATTAATGCTGATCGATACTGTGAGACACTTCAGAAGAGACCATTCAAAACAAAAGAGGTGGCAGCTAACAAAAGGTGTTTGTCTTTTGCATGATAATGCTCGACCTCACACAGTGAGAAAAACAGTCGACCTTTTGTCATCTTTTGGTTGAGATGTTTTAACCATCCATCCCATAGTCCTGACCTCGCACCTTTGATTTCTTCCTTTTCACTTGTCTAAAGGAGCATCTCAGTGGAAAACAATTTTTGTTCGATTTGGAGGTTAAAGGCGTGGTCTATGAATGGTCGAGGGAATTGGCAGCAGATGACTTCAACAAGGATATAGACAAATTGATTCCATGGCTCACTAAATGTAAAGAACTGAATGGTGACTATGTTGTAAAATAGTTATATACCTGTATAACATTCCATGTAAGTTTTCATAAATAAATTCACTATTTTCGATTTTTAATATTTGTTGTGACCTTACTTTCTGAATATCCCTCGTACATAATATTTTTTATAAGAACACATTAATAAAGTACAGTAAGTACGTAATAATAGTAAAATGTTACATTTAATTGATAGAGTGATTGAAACTATAAAAAAATTATATTATTTATATGAAGACTATTTTCCAATATAATTAAAAAATAAAATCGGTCTAAACAGTAATAAAAAAATAATACATTTATAACGAGAAATCTTACTTATATCATAAAATTATAAGAATATTCTCCTAATCAAAAAAATGTAAATTTAATAAAGTAAATAAATAAGACATTTCTAACATTTTTGTGCTATAAAAAGATTTATAGCAAAAAATACACATCTGAAGAGAAAAATAATTAATATTTGTGGAAGTTATGATTGAAATTATATCAAGCAATTAAACATTTGTTACATGAAAAGAATGTATCAGAAAATGCCAAGGTTATGTTGTATAATATATTATGTACCATCTCTATCTGTAGAGAAGATACATGAAAGACAATAGAAATGGAATGGAAAAGCCTTCAAATTGGAGAATTGAGATACTCTGAACAATGATCGGGAAAACTAGAAGAGATTTTGTGTGAAGGATACATATAAGAAAATATGTTAAGGAGAAGAGAGTTTAGAGAATGAAAGTAGGTGGTGAAAGATTACAAAGGCTGATGAAAGAAGACGTGTGTTATCCAAGGGAAATGAAAAGAGGGAGTTTAGGATATTGTGAAGAGAGGAGGCTATATGGTCACAAATACCTAAATTGCAACTACTTATAGAACAACAAGTAGTAAGAAGACAAAGCTAATTAACATGGTAGTTAATGCAATGAAATCAAAATTGTATGTAATCTTAGAAATCATCTGATTAATTTTGTAATTACATATTTTTAAATCATTTTACCATTGCTATAGCATGAAATTCCAACAAACTACATGTACTTATATTAACACAAGCATACAGTTGCCTTTACAACTGAAGTTCAACTTCAGTTGATGAATCCCTCACCTTAAATTGTTTTAAAATAGCATTCACTGTCCGTAGTTCAAAACCGCATTCAGAAACTATATGTTGTACTGATATGCTCAGAAGAGAAACAGTTTTTTAAAGATAATTTTCTTGGAGTTATATATTCAAGACACACTGAATAAAAATGTGAATATATGATTTTATAATCAAAAATTAAATAAACTTTCACAAAACACTACTTATAACATGCAAGTTACTAAATAACCAACGAAAAAACCTCACATTACCTGAAACAATGGCTGCAGTCAAGCAGTATAGCCACAACATAGAAATAAACAAAAAATTCCTTGTGTTTGAATTAATTTGCATGTTACTGTACATATGTTTTAAGGTTTTTCTTAAAATGGCCATCACATCATTGGCTGTATGGACAGTTGCTCTATCCTGTTGAAACCAGACCCTGTTTAGAACTAAGTGTTTTCTCTGAAGTTCAGAGAATAGGAAATTATTTAACATTAACGGGTAACATTGTGATGTCACAGTGATAGTTAGACTATCCTCCTCAAAAAGTATGATCCGATGGCACAGCTTTTGGTTACTCCACACCATACTGTAACCTTTGCACTATGTAGAGGACATTCATGCAGTGCTTCAGATTTGCAGTTGACCAGTAGTGAAAGTTCTGCTTGTTGACATAACCACTCAAATAGAAATGTGCCTCGTTATTCATCAAGAAAACTTTCTCGTCACTCATCAAATCAATCATTTCCTCTGCAAAAGCTTTCTGCTGTGCTTAGTCTGTGGGCATTAATTGTTCGACAATTGCCATTTTGTATGAATGATATTGCAGATCATCTTACAATATTCGCCTTACGTATGGTCCAGCATTTGCAAGGCAGCTGCTTGTTTTTGAGCCGGCCGCCATGGACTAGTTTCCACAACTTGCCTCACTCACTCAACATTTTCTGGTATCCTCGCTGACCTTGGAGGGCCTGTTGACTTCTGTTTTAAGGCTGAACCAATAGTTCTAAAGTTACTCACCCAGAATAAAATTGTGTTGCAAGATGGAACATCTCCTCTTCGACCCACATTAAAACGCTGATGGAACTGTCACTGAGTAGTGACGCAAGACTCGCCACTATTAAAAGATGCTTTGACAACGAATGCACAATGTTCACTGGACCACAGCTCCATGGCTATTGAAATGGCGTCATCTAGGGTTGGTATTGCGCCAATCCTCAACACTCCCCACCACTTACTCACGCACCGGTGCAATGATGAAAACCGTCAGATTGTTTTGCTACTCCCTCTATCAGTTTACATGATAGAGGAAAATGAACAAATGAAGAAATTCATTAAAATATTTTGTTTAATTATTTTGTGCCTAAGATGTACAAAATTTTTCTTGCTAAACTTCAGCGGAACACTATCATTCTCTTCCAGAAAACTGAGGTGAACACTGAGTACTTGTTTTTCATGGTAGACTGCATGATATTGCAGATAGTGAGGATTACTTTATAATAATGCTAATTAATTGAAGTTGGCTCACTAATGTAAAGGCAGCTGTATGCCACTTGTGTATGTACAAGTATATGTAGTTAGAATTTCATGCTACAGCAATAGTCATTTCAAAGTATATAATCTATAACATTAATCAGATGATTTCAAAGATATTACAGGTACTGCCTTGATTTCACTGCATTTACTACCACATTAATTAGCTTTGTCCTCTTACTATTTACTGCCCTACAACTTCACTGCAATTTAAATATTTACGACCATTTATCCTTTCTTCACAATGTTGTAAACTCCCTCTTTTCGTATTTCCTGGTAAAGATAAATTGTAAAGATTTTTGTGATCTCTTTCCTTATATGTTGTATTGGAAAATGCTATTTATGGTTTGGAAAAAGTCTTTTTTGGAAATTCTTGTTGAAACTTTTTTTGGCAGTCCTGTCACCAGAAGCAATTTCCAAGAAACTGCAACCATATTTGAACATGATGATAATCATGAGTAAGTGGCATTATTTATTTTTTAAAAATGTATCTTGAGTTAAGTAGTTTTCATATTACATTTTTGTTTGTTTGTATATTAGGAGTAGATTAGAAAATTTTTTATATATATATATATCATCATTTTTTTTTTTAATATGATTTTTGTTTTTTTTTTAATTCTGTTCAATGAAAGTGGTACTTTTTTGTTCTTAGTTGAATAACTACAATCAGAAAAATTAACTTTAGCATAATTTTGTGTTGTGTATATATATATATATATAT
>JAAAKQ030490366.1:6383-21445 GCA_010016005.3 Zanna intricata
TTTTTAAACACACTGGAGATGTCCAAGAAAATTCCCAGGACATATTCCTCCTTGTTAGCTCTAGAAGCTAACAAGAAGAATGTCCTTATATCATTTGTGCCCTAATACTCTATAAACAACTCCCCAGGGATCCTTGTTCCCATGCTCATGCATAAAGGATCACCAGGAATCCCTCTTTGCCTTCCAAACTTTATGAAAATTTTGAGATCTTTTTATTCAGTCACAAGAACTATTTCGTTCTGGCTCACATTGAGAAACTCTCCACAAACAACTGATAGCATGGTTCAAAGCTCTGACAATTTGCTGCTCCCATGAGCAAGCCTCTCTTGACCAGAACTCTAGAAAATTAAATTTTCAGCGGCATCAGTAAAGGCTATCGACAGACTTAATGCCAGGTTCTCCAAATCCAGAACCTCCAGATTCCAATCCAAAACTTGAAGCCTGACCAAATAGAAAATAACCGTGCTGAAACTCACTCAAACCACCAGAAATCTCATAAAGAATCAATCTACAATCGCTTGAGCAATCATTAACTACATTCCAGTTACAAACATTGGCAGGGATATACCTACCAACAGGAATGCCAATGTTCGTTCTTCCAAGCAACCATCATTTGCATTGCCTGCGTAGAGGGGCAACTCCCCAGGTACATTAAATACCTGAAGATTACTAATTCACTGTCATCATCGGTGAAACCACTATGCCACAAAAGTGACTTAGAATTCACAAATAAGGATTGAATTAGTATCACAGAATCGAAGGATGTTATCCCAGACCTCAAGATGACGATAAGCAAGATCTCTATATTGAAAATACGATCTTGCAAGATGCAGATGCAAATTCAGAACATCCACACAAAGCACAATGTGATGATTATTTGAGAGCTGTCGAATGAAGATGTAACCAACCTCTCTGCTGCATGAGCAGAGTCTGAACCTAAATAAAACATCTTCAAATGAGAAAAACCTGGCACTTACCAGATACAATATATGGGTGCTGTAACAGAACAAAATCCAACCCTCAATGTAGCACAATCTCACCAAGCTCAAGCTGAACAATGTAGGCACCCTGTGCATTTAACTGACTAAATCTAACTATTAAATATTGAGATGAACTGAAATAGTCAACTCTGGTGTCTTGCTGGAAAATGATGCCTCAAACAGATTCGCAGGAAAATACTGGTGACATTGAGACCCCAGGAAATATTGCAGAAAATGTGAAAGCAGTAGCTCATTCAATAGGGAAAAACGAGTTTGATGAACTAGATGATACAGATATTAAAAATCTTGTAAACACAAGAGAAGAACTTAATGAACAAGATCTGGAAGATTTAATAACACAGGTAGAGTATGAAGGTGAAGAGGTAATACATTCTCTGGAAAACAGTTAAATGTCAAAACACTTATTGAACGCAATAACTATCCCATGATTTTACCCAGTTTTTTTATAGATGCTGATACATCTTTGAGTGCCCCATAAAGATTAATATTCAAGAAGCTTAATCTTTAAGCACAGAATTGAAACTGCCATGCAAGAATACATAGAACTTCAAATGGATTTAGAAACGAGACAAGGAAAACTTACAAATTTTTTTAAAGCAATCCAAAAAGTGTAGGTTAGTTTTGTAAATTTCTTTTACAGTAATTTTGGTTATAGTGTACCTATTATACTGTTATCTTCATTTTTTAAGGTGATTACCAAGTATGGTTTGACTATGTAATACCGTTTTTTAATACAGTACATACTGTACTTACCGTAGTGTCTTTAAATTGAACAGTTTGGTAAATGCTTATGAATAAATGAGAAAATACATTCTTTTTGTTAAATATTTTTTCTGTAGTGTACTGTACTAAACCAGTGGTTATAATTAATGATGCCATCTTTATTTCATCAATAACATCGCCTCAAGTAAGTACGCATGACTTTTTCATTTTACGTAGAATCTTACCATTCTTCCTTAAACAGATATTCTGTTCTGTAACCGCATTTTTACAGTCTCTAGCCCCTGCGAATAAGAAGATTTTACTGTAGTTACTTTTAACTTATTTATTTACTGTGTTTGGATGGTTTATATGTTTTTAATTATTTACATAATATATATATTTATACTTACATGAGGTATAAAACCACACTGATCGATCTACAGACAGCATGCGTGTGAATTTCAAACGGCATTCAGTTTATGGCCTAGTCACATATTCCTTCTCTCCATTTCTGTCGCCAAGTCGACTGCAGACCCCTTAGTTGGGCTGTGGGCTTAGTTTACAATCTAAGCATTTTCAGCTTGTGAGAAAAATGTTTTAAAAGAGCAACATATTATTTCTTGAAAATCTGCCACAAAAACTTCTTCTTTGTTTAAAGAAGTTTATAGTGATGAATGTTTATCATGCACTCAGTTTTTTGAGTGATTTAAATGGTTCAAAGAGGGACTAGAAGAGATTGAAGATAACCAACATCTAGAATGACATACGTACCGCATCAGCAAGAGATGAAAACATTGAAAAAAATCATTGTATTGATCTGAAAAGACCATCAGTTAAAGTATTTGCACACAGTTGCTGATACAATAGAAATTGAAAAAGAATCTGTTAAGCAGAATTTTCATCAGATTCTTCAGGACAATGCCCATAATGCATTGTTTATCAAGACTTTTTGCCCAAACATGGGATCTCTGTGTTGGAACATCCACCCCATTTACTGGACCTTGCTTCATGTGACTTTTCTGTTTCCCATGGTGAAATCAGCACTGAAAGGAGTTTTTTACTAGTGGAGTAAGGTTTTTGTCTTTGGGACTGGAGCGTTACGTCACCACATACAAAACAAAAATTGTTAGGATGATTTAAACAAACTCAAGGCATTTTGTAACTAATGACTAATTAAAAGAAATAAAGTTGTAATTATGTAACACACAACAACTCAGACACACACAGCACTCACAATGACATGTTTACTGGTTCATTATTATCTCACAATGGCATCATTCTGATGAATGTGTGTTACACTAGATCATGTTTGTACATGTTTATACACGACTGAACCCACACAAAAATAGACAACCCACTATCCACACTATCCTAGTTCATTTGAATCCATCATATTTACAATGTTCTAGGAGCTTTTACTTGACATTGGACAAATGCATGAAAAAACGTTTTAAAAAATTAAAATAAAAAAACTGGTTGATGGAGAAATTCTGAATATGTATTTGAAAAAAAGATAAAAAACTGTATTAGTACACATTTTGGTATTCATGAAACAAAAATCATGTTGACCAGTGTAATTACTGGCTAAGGTTTCATTTCACTCAAATTTTAGAAACTAGCTTGTTTAATACATTTCCTTCATTCTGAAACCAGTTATGATTTACATTGTGTTTAGGCTAAATTTATCCAAAAGTAGTGGCCTATATTTAGAAAACCAGTCATCATAATGGGACTATTAATATCTCTCAAGATATTTTACTGTCATAATAGGGACAGTAAATATCTCCCAAGATTTGTTGTGTTTACTCAAGATCAGCAGAATACACATATGCAGGCAAGCCATGCAGTAGTAGTACTGGATGCATGTTAGTAGTAGTGTAGTAGAGATCTGGAGCCCACAACTGAAGGTTCAGTGTGTACTTTGGTTAGCAGACTTTTTCAGTTACACATGTTTAAAGGCGAGCACGAACTGAATAGTGTACCCATTCTCCTACATCCCAGTCTGTTTTCAGTGGGATATGTCTTCAAAAGACTGGAAGCTTGGTTTCAAAAATTGGAAATCATCTAAAAGTTTCAGTTAGTGACGAGACTGTGGATCTTTATGGGATGCATTCACTGCCTGTCCTGAAAAGTCAGTTGCAGGCTAGTTACAAACTTCTAATGCCTCATTCCACTGTTTATGAAATTGTTCATAAGTAGCTCCATTTGTGAGCACACAAGTTACAACTCCATGTCATTAAACTAAATGATTGCAGCCTATGATAACAGTTAGTTCAAAGATAATACATCTTTCAAAAACAATTCTAATTATCTTGATACATTGTTATTTAGTGATGAGGCAGTCTTTCATATGTGAAGCAAAGTCAACAGACACAATAGTCAAATTTGGGGTACTGAAAACCCTCTTACAGTAACTGAAAATGAAAGGGACAAACCAAATCTCAATGTCTAGATAGTACTGAACATAAATGGCATCATTGGTCCATTTTTTTTTTCATGGAGCTCTCTTAGACAATTTGACATGATTAAGAACTTTGCTGTTCTCAGATTCCTGCAGGCTTCAGTTCCCACCAACAAGATGGTGTTCCACTGTACTTAACTTGACTTGTCACCATGTTCTTAAACAATACTTTCCCTTGTGTCAGGTGATGAGGTCCAACTCCATTGCCACCTACATCTCCAGATATCACTCCTTTGGACTTTTTTGCTTGGGAATTTATTAAAAATTGTTGTGCCAAAGAAAAGTTTGATATTTGGACAATTTAAAACAAAATTATTGAAGCTTTTGGTCTAATAATGTCATGTATGCCCTGAAAACCTGGCAGGAGTTACATTATTATCTAAACATTTGCTAAGCTGCAAAATGTGCACACATTGAATTTGATTTACCTACATTAAAACTTGGTTAGTTGCTGTGTTTATTAAAAAAAAAAATAATATTAAATTAACTGGTTCTCTTTACGTAAGCAATTACTTTAGCCTGGATACCTTGTATTTAATATTCTATTAAAGATTAATAGAAATGCCCAATAAATAAATCAACAAACTAAATCTATACAAAATTTAAAAAAATTCCAAATCCTGTATTTTAATAAATTAAACATAAGGATAACTAGAAACATCTACAAAAAGCTACATACATCTAAAAAAAGATTATTTTGTAAATAAAACTTATATGAAAAGTTTTTCTTTTTTATTTATTTTTAATGTTACCTATTACAGTTATTTAACAATTAAATTTTGAATCTGATTTTGTAGTTTATTACAAAAGAAAATGTTTCTTTTTCTTTTTTGGGATTACATCTTGTAAATTCGTATTCACAATTTAAATTTAATTCACTAAATAAAAGGTGAAAAGTTTACGAAGTGGTAAATGATTAATTAAAATTACATAAATAAAACTTAGATTGTTTGATTATTCCACTCTGCAAAACATTACCAAAATAATTTTTTTTCAATACAAGTTACGAAGTTAAATAAAATAAATAAAAAAGATTTATTAGCCCCTCAACTAAACCAAAAAATTGGTTTGAAATAACGAATATTTATCACACCATTGTGGATTCAGCTAAACATATGATACATTCTGTTACATTCTATATTCTCATGTTTTGCATCTCACAGTGTTATATTAAAAATATTCAAAGCTGTATTGTTATTCATCCTATTTCAGTTCAATTGGCCATTTATTCAGTTGGTGTTTCTTGACCTGATATTTTGAAATTTCATAATTTTTAAAATGAATGATATATTGATTGTTTTGCTTACTTTTATTCATTTTATTTCAGATTTGGAACAGTAATAATTCTGATTGTTATGGTATTGCTGAAGATGACCAACCAGTAGCTATTAGCAAATCATGTACTATTTGTTTAGAGGAAAAAGAATCAAATATGCGACGCCATATTGGTTGCAGTTGTATATTGTGCGATGGATGTGTTTTGGTATGTTTTTTCTCTATGATTTGGTAAATTTTATCATTTTGGTTTAAATTATAAAATTTTTATTAATTTTGATAAGTTATTGTTTGTGTTCAGCCCAGTGTTATATTTTAAAATAGAAACAATTATTTAATTTGAACAGATTCGTTCTCACCTTTTTTTTTTAACATCAAAATTAAGATGAAAAGTAATTATTTGTACTTATAGACACAGCAATTTTCATGATATTTTTATGTAAGATTTAAATATTATTTCTTGATTTTTTTTTTTTATGACTCATTAACGTTGCTTGATTTTTTTTTTAAGTAAATTTTTTTTCATTGCCACTACTCTAATTAGACAACACATTGTATTCTTAGGAGAATTCTTTGATCAGCTACAAATTTGTGTCATATCTGTTGCAGCTTATTAAAACTATTCCTGGTTGGCAGATTATTACTAGAATCACCAGTTTTCTATTCTAGTATAATGCAGTGGCCTTTTGATAACTTTTGGCAAATATGATTTTTAACAACCTTTCTTTTATTTTTTTTATTTTACACAGTATTTTGATGTCCATTTGCCTATTTAGTAGTTTTCTTTTAATAAGAAAACTGTTCAAAACATATTATAGACTCACTGTTTTTTTTAAAGTAACGTTAATAATAATAATATAGAATAAAATAATGTTAATATAAATTTGTTTGTTATTTTAATTGAATATAATTCCTTATAAGACTGTAAAAATAATGATGCCATTAATTGATGCAGCCATGTGCTGAACCACTGCTTCATATATATGTTCTCAGTACACCACTCTTGCTTCATCTTATATTTTGAGTGATGATTGACCAACTATTTCATCAGTATTAATGTGCTAATTTGTGATCGATACCAGGTGCTGGCAATAAAATAAAATTCCTATGTGATAGTAAACTTGACTTTATTGAATTTTAGATATATGCATAAAATTCCCTTTTACAATTTTGTTAGGACCAAAAGTTGTATCTGAAATAAAGTGTTGTATCTTCCAGCATTATCAAGAAAATATTTTGACAAAGGATGAGTTCCTAAAAGTAAACTGTTGATTGGTTTTGGTAGCTCTTTAAGTGTAGGAAGAGAAACTTTCCTGCCAGAATAACATATGCCAGGTACTTCATCTTTCCATTTTTTTTGCAAAACAATTACATATTTTAATCATTGCATCAATTTGTAAATCTGAGGATCAAATTCAAAAGCAAATCTGAGTTTGAAATTGGTTTTCCTATATTGTACATCATTGTAAAATAGATCTTCATGCTCTTCTGCAGTCTCATAGTCAAAGTAGACATTTACCTCGCATGTAGATTTTCTATTAGTATTATGTCTCTTCTGTTTTGGCATGATTTTAGAAAAGAACTTAACAAATACCATAAAAATACATAGATAAATAAAAAAATTTAAATAATCAAATATTTATTGCTAAATAAATACCGCCAAAAACTATGGCAATATAAAAAATGATGGTGCATGGGTTCGTTTGTTTGTCGTATGTGCTCATGTTTTTATTTTAGCTGCTATTGGCAGAAAGCGGACCAATGATGATGTGCCGGGTGGCTGCACACAGCTTTCTCTACACTAAAAAGCAAAGCTTTACTTTACATTCTCTTGCTAGAAGCAATCCGTTGCCAATTAATTTAATTAGATTATTTTATTTAATTTCTAAGCATGATTATTTTTATTTATATTTGTATATTTACTTATTATTTATTAAGAGAACCAAAGGGATTATTAATATTTAGCAGTAAAAAAAAGGATTCTTTATTAAGCGTGAGAGAGCTGTTGCACATGTTTCCATCCATGACTTTGCTAGAAGCAGTCACTTGTCAATTAATTTGCAGATTATATTTCATTTAATTTTTAATCTTAGATTATTTTTATTTAATTATTATTTACTAATTTTATCTATAAAAGAAAGGGATTGTTAGTTAATAAGGAGTTAGTTATGCCGGCCTCCGTGACGTGAGTGGTAGCGTCTTGGCCTTCCATCCGGAGGCCCCGGGTTCAAATCCGGTCAGGCATGGCATTTTTCACACACGCTACAATTCATTCATCTCATCCTCTGAAGATATACCATAATGGTGATTCCGGAGGTTAAAAAAAAAAGTTTAAATAAAGATTCTTTATTTAGCATGAAATAACAATTGCAAACAGCTCCTCCACAACTCTCTCCCACTAGAAGTAGTCTGTTTGTCAATTAATTTACAGATTATTTCATTTAATTTCTAAGCGTAGATTATCTTAAATTTTATTCTATATTTTTATTTACTTACTAATTTTATTTATTTGATTTTATAAATATGAATAATCAAATATTTATCACTTTTCACAAAATCATTATCATATTACCTGAGAAATTGAATGTAACTGCATAACCTAACTATTATATGTATATCAAAAGAAACAAATTAAAATTATGTGATATTCAGTAATTAACAGTTATTGGCAACTTATGCTCTCGTGATTATGTAGACTGAATGTAGTGCAACATGGCTGCCACTACATTACCATAAAAAATTGCCTTAGTGCAGCAACATATTCCACCGTCTAATGGAGAGTCAACATACTACATATGAAGGTAGTGAAGCATTATCTTTTCAATGTGTTTTTTTTTATTATGTTTTTAATGTTTTTTTCAAGATGAAATATATCTATGAAACTTTTCAGTTATGCCAAGAAACATGGTTAAAAATTTGATTGCAATTGATCAGGTAGTTCTTTTGATAATCCTGAACAAAAAAAACACCTCTTCCTCTTTTTATAGTAGTATAGATTTAGAATGAAAATAAAGATAAATTTACAGAAGTGCAGTTGGAATGCAAGAAACATCTTGCATTGGTGCCTATATTTACATGTGGTAACATGTCTGTTACCACATGTACATATATTTTGTAGATTTAGAAATTCTGCTTATACTTTTTAGATTATTTTATTAAAAATTAATATGACAACAGCTAACGTAAGTTGCACAGTTATTACTATGTTTTACTGCACATAGTTACCAAATGTTAAACTAACACTTATTTATACTTATATAATTCCAAATCATTACAGTGATTATTTTGAGAATAGTGGGACTTCAAAAAAAAATGTAACTGAATTTCTACTTATCACTTCAAAACGATTTTTAAAAATCAGAGAAAATGTTATTATAAAAATTAAAAGTGTATCACTAATTTCATATTATGCATTATTAAAGGTCTTCCATAAAGAAAACCCTGATAAAGAATAATGTTTTGAATAAAAACATAGTATTAATATCATCTTTATGAGCTTTTATAACTAAAGAAAAAATTAAAACAATTTCACTTGGATGAAAGTAACTTTTAAAACTATAAAAGGTAAAAGTGTAAAATTTTAGTATGTTAATTTTCAAATTATGTGTTATGAAAATCAGTATGTTATTTTAAATGTTAGTTATAATAATTAAGTTACATTACTATCATCTGTATTCATTATTCATTTAAAATTAATAAGGAACGTGTTAAGTATTAATAATTTCACAGATTACTAAGGGGCATATTTTAACCACTAAAATTGTAATAATTCAGTTATATATAATTGTAACATCATCTAATTAAACCATTTTAAGATTCAATAATCTCCTCTGATTAATATTGTTATAGAATTATTCATCCCAGTTTAATGACATTAACATTGCGTAACATTCCAATTATAAATATTAACAATAAATATGACATCAGTTATTTAAATAACCAGTGGATTTGGCTAGTAGAATATTCACATTTCTTCAAAATCTTAAGTCTTAGTTCTTAGATCTTAATTCATTAATATTGGTTTCAACATTCACCATAATAAGTTCTTTTGAGTCTGCTATAGTAAACAAGTTGAACAGTAGACAGTAAAACAAACATTTAGACAGTAAATCCTTATCATTAGTGAATTGTAAAGAGGATAGATTGTTAACTAATGTTTATTTGAGATTAAAAACATTTTGAGTTAATCATAACCTTGTTTTAAAATTGTTGTGTATATTAATATTGTATTAAAAATATTGACTGGTAAAAGATCATTAAGCACAGATTGGAGGATAAACAACCGAAATGTTGTTGACAAAAATGCTTACTGCAGTTCTCAAAGTATAACCAAATATTTTTATCCATTTTCTATTTTTGTATTTTATGATTTATAATGATTTGTATGCTTTTTATTGTCTTAGAGTTCATTTCAACATTATGGTGGGGAGAGTTTAATGTGTCCTGTTTGTCGAGTTAATTTGAATCCAGTTACAGACTTTGTTTCTGTTGATACTATTGTACCATCATATCCTGTTATCAGGTATTTAATTACAGTAATCAAATTTTATGTGCATTTCATTGTTCAATGAATTATCATATTTTTTATAATTAACATCTGAATTTATTAGACTTTTTTATTTGTAATTTTAACCTTCTAGGTGCAGTCAACACTGTCAGAAGAATGCTTTCTATTCAATAGTTATCTCCCATATATGGGAGCAGACTTGTATTTTTTCATCACGCCATCTCTATTTTTCGTTTAACAAAACATTTAACTTAATAAATTGCAAATCAAATATGTGTAGATGAAAGTGTTCCATCCAGTTGATGTTTATTTTAAAGCAGTGGTCTTCAAAGTGGGGTTCGCAAAGGGTCTTCGAAGTATACTTGGGGATATGCCAAAGAAGTAGTATAATAATGAATAATTTGATTTTTTTATATACACATACACACATACACATTATATGAGGTACAACTTGTAATTATTTTCGTCTTAGGGATATGTGAACAAAAAAAAATTGCTGCTCTTAAGCCTAATAAATAAATAGAATCATGAAGTCTGCTTAGAATAAAGAAAATCCAGTTATTCAGCTTGATGAAATGTGGTTAAAAAAGTGACTTCTGCTTACAAAATTATTTTTTTAAAATAATCTTTAAACATCTATGAAAAATAATATATAAGAGACTATATAAAAATAGAGTTTCTAGTGTTTTTTTTTTTGAAAAATAGTAAGCAGCCAATTTTTTTTTGTTACCTCAGTTGTCATAAATTATTTTGCAATTATAAAATATCATTTTTCTTTTTTTTTTAAATTATTTTGGTTTGAATAAATATTTAAATAATTTCAGTATATCACATTGTAATAATAGAAAACAATAAATTAAATTATGTTTAGAACAATGACATCAAAAGTTTGAAAAAGTTAATAAAATTGCAATAAAGCAGCTGAAAAAGGCTATAGCTCTTTTGATGTAATATAAAAGCTTTAAATCTCCACTATTGCAAACATGTAATACATTTTTAATAAATGCAATAGAACAATGGATGATAGAAAAAGTGTATAGTCCTTTACTGGAATAATTTGTTAAATTTGGAACAGAGAGAATTATTCTTTTAGGTTTAACCTTTTCATTTAATTATCTTCATTGAAGAAATCTCTGTACTTGATAAAAAAGATAAAATAAAATGTCTTATTGTATCACTAAACTAACTTACTGAGGTTTTTGACATAACAGAAGTTAATCATAAAAATCACTGTTTGACATGACTTTTATTGGCTTTCTTCTCTGTGTTTATAACCTCATGATGAAGTCATACTTCCTGTTGGTAAATTTCTATGGTTATAAGTAGGTATTGCTAATTTTGAAAAAAATTATATTATCAATTATAACAGTAAACCCAAAATAAATGGAAAATTATTGTTAAAACCACTGTGTGATTTATTTTGAGCAATAGTGCAAGTTGTTGGAGTATATTTGTCTTGGCCTTTAAAAGAACTCATGCCAGACAAATTCAGATGTTCCTACCAACAGATCTAGTCATAAAACAAAACTGCCTTGAATGTGATCAATCAGAAAACATTCTGTATGCACGCCCACATATTTGTGGGAAAAAAGAGGATCGTTACTAAAAATGTAGAAGAATTTTAAAGAATACTTGAAGAGAGGAACACCATTTGGTGAAATAAACCACTTCCACTAGACTTAGCAAATAAAAAATCAATATAGTAAAAAAATCCATTCAAATTTTAAACCATGAATTTATTTACTTCTTGTAACACAAACGTCCATTATTCGAAGAACAGTATAAAATTTTTCAAATTTACTTCCTTTCTGATGCTGTTCAAACTTCTCTTCATATTAATATTGTTCCCAACTTGAAGAAGGAACTAATAACAGCACTCCAGCAAGTTTGCTGGAACTTAATAATTTGATCAGAGAGTTTAAGTGCATAATTGACAACAAACCTTTAAGTCTTTGTTTAGAGTGCTTTGTTGGTGTTCATTAGATTTTGTAATCTCTGAAAATGACAAAGATCAGATCAATGAATTTGCATTAAGTTTTGCTTCAGACTTGAAAAATGTTGTGCAGAAAGTATTGTAATGATGCAGAAGGCCTTTGGAAACGAGTGTATGGGCAAAACACAAATAAAAGATTAGTAAAAGCAGTTTAAAAATGGATGCACATCTGTTGACAGTAACTCATGTTCTGGCTGACCTTCGACCACATTAATATCAGAAAATGTAAAGCAACTTGTGAGCGATTTGTGATTGAAAAAAATCCTCCAACAGGTCACATGATTAATAAAGAGTTTTATCTTCAAGTTCTGAGAAGATTTCGTGATGCACTGAGGAGAAAACTGCCGCATTTTTGGGCAACCGGCAACTGGCTTCTTCATCACAATAATGTGCTGGCAAATTCATCAAACGTTGTACAACAGTTTTTGGCAAAACACCAAATTAGACAACTTTGCCGACCTCCATACAGTAAGAACATAGCCCCCTGTGACTTTGGTTATTTCCAAAACTGAAATTCCACTCAAAGGGCATCCAAACAGCATTCAACGGTTCTACAACACAGAGACGATTCAGAAGAATGCGATGAGAGCACTTAGGCCATTCCAAAACCTGAATTCCAGAACCTTTCAGAAATTGGAGACAGATGGGAGCGTGTTGTATAATAAAATGAGTATTACTTTAAAGGATGCCACAAGCTTGATGTCAAAGAATAACATCAACACTGAGAATTCGAAGTTGGTCAGATTCTTTTGGCATACATCTCATATGCATAAGAAATCTCATGATGCTATGACATATGTGCGTGAACATGGAAGTTCATATTTATTTATAACTTTTACTTCCAATCCTGAATGACCAGAATTAAAAAAATTATTCACTGGTCAAAAAGCTACTGATAGACACAATATTATATCCAGAGTTTTCCAATTGAAAATGAAAAACTCCTAGACCTTATTAACAAAAAAATAAATATGTTGTTTGGTCAACTGCTCTGCGCTAATTGTTGAATGGCAAAAACAAGGCTTACCTCATTGTCACATATTGGTATGGTTAATAACTAAAATATGACCTGAAGAAATTGATCTTATCATATCTGCTGAACTTCGTGATAAAATGTTGACTCATTATTATATGAAATTGTAAGCATGACCGGGCGATGTTAATACAAAGGCGTTTTTTATCCACAAAAAACAAAAAATTAACATATGTGTCACAGAACATTTGGTGATATAAATAGGTCATCCATGTGTGATAAATAGAAAACATTCAAAAAAGTATCCTTGAATGTACATTTGCAACACTCAAGCCGCAGATGATAGTTACCCAACTTATCGCAGCAGAAGTCCAGAGGACAGAAGTCATACATCAACTTTAAACATGTAAGGTAATATAATTGATATTATCCCACATTATATTGATAATATAAATGAATCATCCAACATTGTCCACTATTATCATGTTGCTTTAATTCCCACATAAATGTTGAATATTACAACTCTGTGCAAGCAGTTCGATATATCTGCAAATATTTGAAATCTCCAAAGATTCAGATCAAGCAACTTTTTTGGTTGACAAACAAAATGACAAATTGAAACAGTACATTAATCGCAGATATATATATATATATATATGTGTGTGTGTGTATCTGAGGCCAATTGGTAATTTTTTTGATTTCCAATACATCTACGTTATCCCACTATTGTTCAATTAGTTGTTCAATCAACTATTTCACTGAAAAAAATCTCAGAGTTCTTGAAAGTCCACTAAAGAACCACTCTTACTATCTTTTTGAGCTTTATCAGTCTATCGGCTTTACTAAGATACTTATATCCTAAAGTTCCTAGATGCCATACCTGTAATATAACTAGTTTAGCAGAAGAAACCATGGAACTGACATCAAAGAATTTCCTGGAATCAAAAAAGGATGCTGCTCTGGGTAAAGTATATACAATTCATCCAAATCAAAGTGAATGCTTTCATCTGTGCATATTATTTCTTAATGTTAAAGGACCTTACATATTTTGATTACTTGAAAACTGTTGACGGTGTGCTACACCAAACAAATAAAGCTGCTTGCGCTGCACTTGGCTTATTGGAAAATGATAGTCATTGGAAAGACATGCTTACTGAAGTTTCTGTCTGTCAATGTTTGCCTAAATTGGGAGAACTATTTGTAGTTTTTTATCATCATGTCCATCCATCCAAACGTGTTGTGGGAAATGTTGCAAAAAGATTTTTGTAAAGATACTTTGTATCAAATCTGACATCAAACCAATGACGTTGAGATTACAATTTTAGACTAAATATTGAATAGAGATCTCATTGAGATTGAATATAATTGTCATTACATTAAGTGAGAAAATACCTAATGCAATTTCGGTGTACCAACACTGATATGTGGTAATTAAGAAGCTATTAATGCTTATGATACAATATTAAGACTTTCTTTCAACATCAATAAACAGAAAGAATAAGTATTAATCTAACTAAATTAGTACCAGAACAGTGTCAAGTATTTGATGATATAAGTGGCAGTGTTGCTAGTGACAACCCAAAGATTTTTTTCTTAGATACTCCTGGAGGCACTGGGAAGGCTTTCTTAATCAATTGCTTTTTGCTCAAGTTTGCTCAGCTAAAAACATTGCAATTGGTGTAGCACCGTGGTGGGAGTGGTAGCATCTCAGCCTTTCATCCAGAGGTCTCTGGTTTGAATCCCGGTCAGGCAAGGCATTTTTCACACACGCTACAATTCATTCATCTCATCCTCTGAAAATATAACTGTAGGTAGTTTCAGAGGTTTTAAAAAAAAAAAAATGCTACATTTATAAATAGTGAGAGAACTACTGTTAAATGTTGCATTTGGGCAAGGATCTGTTTGTTCTATTCATAAAAATGATTTGCAAAGTATGGAATGAGTGCAAAATGGGTCATTAATCTCATATTGAAGCCATTGATTGAACCCTTCAAGATATTTTTTTTTTTTTTTTTTCTTTTTTGTGGGCGAACAACGCTAAACGTTATCATCGCCCGGATTAAAAATAAAATGAACACTAATACATTAAAATTAAAATAAATAAAATTAATCTCTAAAACTTACATCTAATATCACAGTAAATAGAAAGA
>JAAAKQ030490377.1:0-21445 GCA_010016005.3 Zanna intricata
TTCCGCTGTTGTGTATAACGTCTAACTTTCTTAAGTGCGACTTTCTGGCGGATGAATATACAATACATCCGTAGTCATGTTTCGATTTTACCAATGCTTTATACAGTCTTAGTAATGTATCTTTATCTGAGCCCCAGTTAATATTGGATAAACATTTCATAATGTTTAGGGATTTTTTGCATGTATCACTCAAATCCTGTATATGTAGCTCGATGTAAGCGATTTATCTAATAGTAGACCCAGAAATGGGACATTATCTTTGTACTGAATCGGGTGATCGTCAATTGTCAATACAGGACGTCGATGAGGAATTCTCTTCCTACAGAAGTGTACCCAAAACGTTTTCTCTGGTGAAAATTTAAATCCGTTATACTTCGCTACTTCAGTGATAGCGTTTATCGCCCGTTGTAATTGATATTTCACCATAGCCGTGTGATTGCTGGCATATACAATTGCCAGATCATCTAAATAAACGCTTTTGCTGATTTCGGTTGGAATCGCTAATATCAGCTTGTTGATGGCGATCGTGAACAAGGTACCGCTCAACGGTGAACCTTGCGGTATGCCATTTTCTACGAGTAATATTTTCTCTGCTTAATATTCATTGTTAACTCGTACTTGAAAGGCACGATTGTTCATGTAGTTTCTAAGTAGTATTGGCAGATTGCCACGAATGCCTCATTCATGTAACTGAAGCATCATTCCATGACGTCAGGTCATATCGAAAGCCTTCCGCAAATCAAAGAAGACTCCGACACAATGTTTCCTTGTTATAAAGCTGTTATATATGATGTTCTCTAGGTTAATCATCTGATCAGCTGTCGAATGATATTGTCGGAAACCTGCTACTATTTCGGAAATGCTACTATTTTTTAACATTTCATCATTTTTCACAATAAGAAAGTGGTATTGAGGGAGTGTATATACACTCCCTCCAAAGCCCGTTTTTAACTGAAAAGAGTACAATAATTTATAATTTAGTTTTAAGGACCTATTCGTTCTAAGTTTTTTTTTTATAGCTGGGATGCATCTGACGTATGAGAGACATTAGTCTGATTGATTTCGCTGAGAATAATGATGCTGACTGTACAACAGTATACATATATTTTAAAAGAAAGTTAATTTAATAGAAATTAGGTTTGTTTTTCTTTTAATTTATAATCTTACACAATTATTCAGTATCTCATTATTTATGTCTCTACTATTTATTCAATTTCTCATTTTTAATTACACTAATAACAATTAAAATTATTGTAAATTTCGGTTAAAATTGTCTAATTTCAGGACTAAATCTATTTCAAAATAAAAAATATCTTTTTAAGACAAAGAAAATTGTTTTTAATGGAAGCTAATTTGTTTTAGTTTTGTACGAAACGCAAATTGGAAAACAGAAATATTTTAATCAATTTACTGAAAAAAGTTTAATTTTATATTTGTACACAACATGAAATTATTAATTTATTTTAAAATTTGTGATTTTTTTTTTTAATATTTCCTACATATTCCCGAAGTTGTTAAAATTTTGGGTACCATAAATTTTTTTTTTTTTTTTTCAATAAATAAAAAAATATGAGGATAATTTGAAATTAAAACGCTGGGCAGTTTTTTTTAACGACCAGTGATGAAGAATTTGTAAAACAAAGTGATTAAACGATAAGCAATATCCATTTTCAATAATTTCGATTAGTTTATTTTTCAATATTACACTAATTCTTATTATGTATCAACGAACAGAATGATGTAAAAGATGTTCGCAGTTAAGTATTCAGGTGGTATTGCAACCAATTTGTTTTAAATGTCAGCCGTATAATTTTGCACCATAATGACCTCCGTCATTATCTTCAGTAAAGGAATTTGATATTTTTTGTTGATGCTGTTTTAAGTTTTTAGTAGTTAAGGCCGTTATATAATATGCTAGTACAGTTAAACTTACCAGATCCTTTAATTTTATTTGCCAGCGCACGCGCGTACACTCACACATTCTACGTAACAAAATAAATTTCAAGGGTGGTCTAAACTGTACGTGGACCTGATTGAAATATTTTGTCTCATCTCTGCATAATATTATCATCATCGAGATTTTACATTAAGATAAATCCTTTACGGAAATGTATCCTGGAAAAAATGTAAATATGTTTGCATCTAGGATGTTACGTACAATGCAATTCATTTTAAATTTAAAAAAAAAACTTTGGAATATTTTAATTCCAGAATAAAAAGTTGTTTTTATTGTAAATTAGCATTCTGTAATACCATTTTTATGTGTAACACTAATTTACTTTTTATATTTAATTATTAAATCTTTAAATATTGATGTTCGAATTAGGGAAACTTATTTTTCTTGTAATGGTTGTAATAATGAAAAGAAGAAATAGTTGATTCTTAATAGGAATCGAACTCAGAATCAGTTAAATTTGGGAGCAATCTGGTTAATACTGTTGCTGATTGACTAGCTTTATACTTATTAATTAAAATTAACAACAAATTAGTGGTAATTTTTTTTTTTACCTCTGGAACCATCGTCACCGGATGAGATGAATGATTTGTGGCGTGTGTGAAAATGCTTTGCCTGACCGGGGATTCGAACCCTGGACTTTCGGATGAAAGGCCGAGACGCTACCACTCGTGTCACGGGGGCCGGCGTAAGGTAATTAGAGGTAATGGATGAAAAGGTATCCTATATGTTGCAGGATTTTAGAGTTATTAGTCAGGATTGCTCTTGCATAAAATATATTTAAAAAAATATAAAACCGATTTTTAAAATATACACTAAAACGCAAAAAAAAAAGATTACTCTTTCAATTCTTTAAATTTTATCCTTCTAAGTCGCGACCAAATTTAAATTATCAACTACCAACAAATTATTAATCACTAAATGGGTGGCGACTTTAAAAAGACGGAATTTAAGAACTTGAGAAAACAACATCATTTTTCATTCTTTATTATATTTTCTTGAAGTTTTAGATTTTTCTTTTTCTGAGATATTTTATTTTTTATTTTTGTAAACACGTTAGTAGACCTAATAAGAAAATCAAACCGTATGAAAAAGAGTTTTTCGTAATTTTAAGTCGTTATTAAAAAAAAAGAGTTAAGAGAAAAAACGTAGAGATAACTACTGAGGGTGAACAAATGCGAGAATATGTATTATTCTTTTTATCTTACTTTCTCCAAGGGCGGCCGCGCGGAGTGAACCAGCGTGGCGCGCGTCTGCCCTCAGGGCGCGGAAAGATATTTTTAATATTGGAATGGTATAAATCATCCCATTTTTATTATGTTATAAAAATCCAGTCTTTAAGCAACAACCCAAAAATAATATAAAATAAATACATAATTCAAATCGTCTGTATAGGCCATGTAATTTTTTTTAACACATGCCATCTAGATTATAAAAAAATAAAATAATACGGATCAAAAAAGAGATTATCATAATCACTGGCTCCTAGATATGCTATCCTCGGGTCTAATGCCCGGCAATAATCTAGTATTCTTATCGTTTCACCATCTCATCTTCCTAATTAAAATATAGACAGAAATAAGTTCAAGGTCGAATAATACTTCTTTGAAGATAAATAAAAAATACAAAACGGGTAGAATGATATCCTTCTTCTTTGAAATCTGATAAAACTCACAAAATATTCGCTTTATATATTTGGAATTTACGTTAATTTAAATCTTTTAAAAATATAAAAAATATATTGCATTAATAGCTTACAAACCAATTTTCTTCCTACAGATTTTTTTGCTTAATTTAGATATTTTTAAATCAATTTTTTGTTTAATGAATAGTACAGAAAATTTTATTTCATTAATAACTTCTGATATTTTTTCTATTTTTTATTTTTTTATTATTGAATTATTTATTGTGGAACTTTTTTACAATTAGCTGTGAATAATTATTAATAAATCAATATATTTAAATAAAAAAAAGTTAAAAAAAAAATTATATGAAGTCAGATTCGGATCTATGTGCCTTCCCCTTGTAAGATCCAATTATTTCATTAATTAAAATTTTATTTGGCTATAACACAGGAACCAATGAAAATAAGTACCACTTATGGTATATCGTTGAAAAGCTCTCAATGAGGGCTTATTACTTCAATTAAGAAAAAATAAAAAAATCCACGTTTTTTTTTTTATAATGGGCTTTTTTGGATATTTTTGGTCAAATCAATTGCAATCAAAATGGAAGGTGCACAAGTAGATATTAGCCGTGTAATTTCAACATTCTACAACTAATCGTTTTTGAGTTATGCGAGATACATACGTATAGACACGTCAAAACTAGTCAAAATAGATTCAGGGAATAATTAAAAATGGTTATTTCCGTTGAAATCTGAAAACCGAAATTTTTTTGCGATCACACTATTTCCTTTACTTTGTACAAGGAAGTAAAAATGTATACTTTTTAGAAATAAAGCAGTTATAAGTTTATTTTTGTGAGCTAAGTAATAAAATATTATAGCATTTAAAACTAAAATTTCTTTAACTATAAAAATATCGTATTTAATGAAAAATTAATTTAAATAACTCCTTTAAGTGGCTCCAGGAGTAAAAAACTATAACTATCAAATACAGATAGGCAGATAGTGTCAGTCAGTTAGCTTTTCAAAAAGATTAAAGTTAAAGATTCATGATAGAACACGATTTAGGACATAGAATTTTTACATATACCTTGAAAGGCTTGTCAATTGTTTGTTAACTTCTTATTATGTTTGTTATTAATTTTTTTCAAACTTTATTTTTTAGGACATAGGAAGACCAGTGAAATAAATATCATTTGTCAGATTGCATTATTAACTTCTAAAATTAAGAATATTATTCAGTCAATGTCTCAGATTAAAAAAAAAAAACTATGATCAACATTAAATGTGATTAATGAAATGTTCAGATTCGTGTCAGTTGTATTATTTCGTCAACGATTTAACCTAGACCTACGTACTTCATACTCTATAAACTACGCAAGATATAGGCACTGTTTAATAGATTTAAAATACGAATCACCCGTATTGTTGAAAAAAAAATGGAAGATAAGTTTGTTTGTATTTGATCCTATTGAGTAAGATTTCAAAAATTCTTTGTTTGAATGGAGTAAACATTCAAACACAAAACATAGAATGCATAGAATGATAAATACTTATATTACTAGTTTTTTTTATCTCGTATCTATTTTAGTGATTAGTCATTATTATTATCATTTTTTTTTTTTTTTATAAAACATTGAAAGTGATGCAAGGCGTATTGTGAGACCAATATTGTGTATTGTGTATTGTGAACATGCAAACGTGAAAAGAATAAGTAATAACTAAAAAACTATTTAATCAATACTCACTGTGCAATCAGAATTGAAGGGTTTGGTGGATGAAGAGGTCATGTAACAAAATAGTAATTTTGAGTAATTAATGTTTTATGTTTTGTTGTTGCAGTTTTATGCTTGTCTGTTTTTTAAATGAATTAAGTGCATGAAATTAGTCCTATTATATATACTTTTTAATGTATTAAATCTAGAATACATTTCTTGTAATAGTATATTTCTTTTGAAATGTACTGTGTATATAACTCTTCATCCACTAGTGTTTATATTTTTTTTAGGAATTTTGTAAATGATAAAAAGGTATGATGTAAAAAAATATATGAATCATTGCAATATTCTGTATTTGACATGAGTATTTGAATTAAATTAAAGTAAAACTGAAAGTATTAAAGCCTATCGTTTGTGATTAAATATAAGTTTTGTTGTCACTCACTGATATTCTAGAAGATATCAAGCTATTTCAAACTAAGCTACTCCTCTTGTTTCAAAACTTTAACTTTAAAAGATAAAAAATTATGAGAATTTCATCTAAGAAATTTTTATGTAAAGTGTATAGGTTTAGGACAAATGTTTAAATTGTTGGAACATAAAAAGTTTTATTACGTTTTTAATTATAATTGCCCGTTGCATACCAGTGAGCAAAAAAGCTTATTAACTGAATAAAATTATTCTTTTTTTATTCGATATATTCGTGTATTAGGATTTAAGCCGTTACGTTTTTATTCAAATTACATTATAAACTTAATTTTTCCTTTCTCAAATCGATGAATCTTGAAATAAGATAATTTAAATAACTTAACCAAAATCATATCGTTAATATGACTATTCGATTATTATCACAAAAATATGTTTTTGATGAGAGGGATAACTGCTTGCGAACTCAACTTAATAGTGTTTTCTTTCCGCGTGCTAACAGAGTGCGATATCTAGGATTGCATCTCGATCCCCGTTTGACGTGGAGGGGTCGTGTCAGGTAGTAAAGGATGCAGTTTAACATTAAGTTCAGGAAAATGTACTGGTTACTTAGCAGGAGTCGCAACTATCATTATCTAATAAGCAATGGCTGTACTAAGCGGTCCTAAAACCGATTTCGACCTACGGAATTCAACAGTGGGGTACGAAAAGCTAGAGTAAAACCGAAGTCGTACAATTTATTGAGAAATATAAGAAATACATTTATTTATTAAGAAATTTTCGCTAACTACAAGGCCCTTATGGTTTGCGAAAAACATCGAAATACAGGTTTTAATGAGATTGCCAACTACTAGGAAGGAGATATGGCAATTTGATACAAGATGCAATATGAGAATGAACAAACATATGAATGGGCTCGCGGTTAACCTCCTGGATAACAGCAAGAGCGTTGTGCGCCAAAAGCGACTGCGTATATTAGAGCAGTAAGTTCTCCCAGATTTGAAGTAAATCAACTACCCTAGGGTGTTGCGCTTTGTCAACATTTTTTATTTGTTTTTCTGACTTTCTTCTGTTGGTTCTTTAATTTGTTTCACTGTCTCTTTGTTCGATTAGTTGTTGTTGATTGTGTGATTGATAAGACTATTTTCTGGTGTTTTCTATGCTTTTTATGTTCTGAACTTTGGGCTTTGATCAGTTTTCTTTTCACTCAACTCTGTGTGTACTTTTTTTGTTTATTATATATTTATAAGATACTTATAGAATGTTTTGGGGGCTTCGATGGAAACTCCGTTCTGCATGTCATTTTTTTTTTTATTCAGTTTGGTTGTAGTTCCGGTAAATTGGAACCGATTGTAAATTGAACGCTGCAAAAAAATAACTGTCAGTTTTAATGCTAGTTACAGCTGTCAGATAAACGTTAAAACAACAAAGTGAATAGACTTTCACCACGTATTTACAAAAGATTAGTTATCATTTAGAAGCTTGGTTAGAGGACTTTTTTTTAGTTTTTTACTTATAATCTACACATTGTGTCTTTTTTTTACAAGTCACTGATGATATACCACTGGTTGTCCTTCTTCATAACTACCTCATACCACAACGCCTAGGCAAACAAATGGATGTCATTAAATCCGGCGTTCAATCAGAATTGTTAAGGTTAAATAGTTAATAATAAAATAGGATCTTATGTCACAAAATGCGTAACACAACTGTAATTGTTATCTTATATTGTAATTAGGTTACGTAATTGCTATAAAATTATTTTTAATTCTCATTTTTTATATATATTTCTTTATGTTCGTATAACTATCAATAAGTTACCGTTATTGAAATTAACTTTTTTATTAGTGACTGGTAGTTATTAATTCATTCTTTATTTAAAATATGTCTCTTAATCAATAGAAATCTAGTATTTCAATTATTCTAATACGGGAGAAATTTAAGATTGATTGTATTAACTTTTTCTTTGTCATTTGAAATCTCTCATTTGTAATTGGTACATTTGTGAACACTGTAAAAATAAAGAATGAATAAATTATTCTTATCTATACTCGGTAAATGATGTGTTATTTAATGAAAAAAGATTATTCATTTTTGGAGATTATTCATTATTCAGTTCTGTCGGGATCACTAAACCACATCAAGAAATTATATAATAATTTAATTTCATTTCCTAAGACATTTATGAAATAATATATCTAATTATTTGGTGTTCTATTATTCTTCTTAAAACTGCTCTCACATTTTCCTATTCCTTCTTTCTGGTTTATATAAGGATTAATAAGATATGAGTGAGAGTGACTTGTGGAAGATTAGAATCTCTAATCAGAAAAGCCCAAAATGCAATATTCATTTATTTTTCAAATCGTGGGATACTTTATTTATTTATATATCTATTTAATAGTTCATCGGGATGGTCTATTGGTTAACTTGTCATCGCAAATATGTTGTTTAACATCTGATTATCAAAGTCGGAAGATTCTGAGATTTAAATACTAGTAAAAGTTAGCTAATTTTACCCGGATTTGAATAATGTTTAGTGGATACGGTGTACTTTAGTGGTTGGGGTTCAATTAATCAAAGGTCTAAGGAATGGTCAGCCTGAAATTCTACAAGATACACCTCATTTACATATCATACATTATATTCTCATCTCATTTGGCCATGGGAGAAAAGGTTGCTTATGGATCACTAGTTGAACAGATTACAACGTATACATTAGGAAAGAAAAAAAATTGTATTTAACAAAATATATCTATTTTTACTGAATTTAGATCACTTAAAAAGACAGTAAACCGGATTATTCAAAGTTTCCATTGCATAAATTTTAGTAATATATTAATTAAACTTCTAGTATTGTATCTTAAATTTATTAAAAAACATTTTCATTTTTTGGTTAAGCCTGTTTTTGATACAACAATCATTTATTATACTCAAATTTAGTCCACTCCACTGCTTCCTTGATCGACTCTCCTTTTGCATACTGTTGATATGAAACGAAATCTTAAACCAATTTTTCAATCATCTTTTATATACATAAAAATGAATGTTTGTTTGTCCCGTATGCGTTTCTATACCGTTCATCCGATTGCGATGAAACTTTGGTGAATTATTGTGCGCACGCTCGCGTTTGGACCCGCTAGGTGGCGCTGAGATCAAGATATTTCGAAAAATTGTATTTATGATCCGATTTGGCTCATATTCAAAATATTTATTATTTACACAAAAATAAATATTTCTGCAAAAAATGAACCCGCTAATTGGTGCTGAGATCGAGATATTCGGAAAAATCGTATTTATTGTCCGATTTGGCTCATATTCAAAGTATATATTAGTTACTTGAAAAGAAAGATTATTGCAAAAACTATACCCGCTAGGTGGCCCCGGTGTCGAGATATTTTCGAAACAAACAAATGTACAAACAGACTTTCTTCTTCTATATATATAAAAGGCAATGTTCATGTACGTGTCCGGTGTAGACTAAAAAACTACTGTACCGATTTACGCGCTGGTTTTTGCAAAATGTTCCGCGTTATCCGGAGAAGGTTTAAAGATATTGAAATTCTCGACCTGACCAATATAAAGAAAGGCACGGGTATTTTTAACCGACTGCTGTGTGTAGAGAATAATTTGAATTAAAACCAAAAGGTAGTGTTGTTTTGGTAATTGGATTTATTTACCGTTTGCCCTATATAAAGTGAAAGGTTAAATTTTGTGAAGTTCCGTAATTTTTTGAAAGTTTATGAATGTTCAGTATTAATTGTGATAATTTGCAGCCATACTTCTTTTCGTTAAAAAGTTATTTTCCATCCACTACTGTGTTTTAGAGAGTGATTTGAATTAAATCCCATAGGTAGTGCTGTTGTTTTGTCAATTGAATTTATTTATTCATTAAAATGAAAGGTTAAATTTTGTGAAGTTCCTTAACATTCAGTGTTTTAATATTTTATCAAACTCTCAATTGTGTTCATTTAACCTATATATATATACAAAACAAACATTTTTTTGTCAAATATAGTAATAAGCATTGCCGGGTCTGCTAGTATGTGTAATATTAATCATTCTTTTAAATAATTTTACTATTATGCCAAAAACTATAGAAAAATGTTATCATTTATTTCAATCTACATACTTCATCTACTTATTATATAGATCGGCATTTTTGTATTACTAGCAGCTACTCGTGTCTTCACACGCGTACTCGACGTGTAGTTGAGCTCTTCGACTCTCGTTTAATCTTCAGTTTCGGTAGATCTGAAGGTCATCTTGTGCGTTTCTTGTAGCGAAATACTGAACGAGTGAGACCGACAATGAAGTAGAATAAGGTTGAAAAGGAGATAACAGATGAGATGGTGACTCAAACGGAGTAAAGGAAAAAACAGTTCCGCACCACTTTTCAACTAATAACTTCGGAATTAAGAAGGCACTCAGAGTCGGCATATTGCATTTTGAAAAAAATTTTATGAGCTTTCAAAAAATTACTTCCACATTGGTAGATCTCCTCAAGCTTTTGGATATATTCAGAAAAAACTACAAAACGGGCGTTAGAATTTTACTTAAGGAGTGAAGAAGAAAGAGCAGATATAGTTTTTTTAAAATTAAATGTAGGTAAAATTTCCTCTTTTTTGGAACTGCTAGTGTGCAAAATTTTATCATGATCGGATTAGAACTGTAGTATTAGTTCTACACTACAAATAAGAACTTAAAGTTCAAAAGATTACTCGTAACTAAATTGATTGATTTTGATGATTAAATTTTTATATTATAAAGGAGCCTTTCTGGTACTATTCAGAAAGATTTTTCATATAATCTAAATGGAGGAATTAAAAAAAATATTAAATTACATATCCAGCAATAATGATTTGAAAATATTTTTATTTAGCAGCATTTTTACATCATTTCTTCACCTGTTTGTCTTATTTTTGTATTAAAATTCAGGTTTATCGACATTGCTTCAACGTTTGTTTTCAATGAAATTTGTTTTCTACTTCCTTGTACGAAGTAAAGGAAGGACTCGTATTTTGATCGTGAAAAAAAAATTTCTTTTTCAGATTTTAACGGAAATATCCGTTTTGACCACCCATTTTCACTAGTTTCGTCAAGTTTCACTAGTTTCGATAAGTACTTATCTCGCATAAATAAAAAACGATTAGCCGTAGAATGTTGAAAATTTTTATTTAGGACTTTTGTAACATCTATTTGTGAACCTGCCATTTTGATTGCAATCGACATAACCAAAAGTGTTCAAAAAAGCCCAAAATCCCCCAACCTTTGAATTTTGAACTTTTCTTAATTGCAGTAACAAACTATCATTGAAATCTTTTCAACGATATGTCATAAACGGTTTTTATTTTCATTGGTTCCAGAGTTATAGCCAAATAAAACTTTTCATTAATAAAATATTTGGATCTTACAGGGAAAGGCACATCGGTTCCAATCAGATCTCACCTCCTGTTTTCTTTTTGTAACTTTTTTTTTAATTTATTTTTTTAACATTTTTAATTTAAATACATTGATTTATTAATAATTATTAACCGGTGATTATAAAAAAAAATGCAATAAATAATAATTCAATAATAAAATTAATTAAAAAACATTCCAAAAACTCAGAAGTTATTAGTTAAATAAAATTTGATTGACTTTTAAAAATGTATATATATAATTTAACAGACATTATTACATATTAATGTATGTAATAGAAAAAGTAAAACATTTGATTATTTAATAATATTAATTGGAAATTATAATTTAGAATCGTATTATTTTTGGATTTTCGTTCAAGGAAGTCATGTTGTGTTCGTATCAAATTTTTTTCTTTTTTGTTCAAATAAAATGTTTGATATAATGTAAAGTAATATTTAATTGTAAAAAATACTAATGCAATCATCCATATTTTTTAAGTAAAAATATAAAAAGAAATACCTTTATAAACAAAAAATAACGAACTTAAAAAACCATAAAACTAAACTAAAAAGTAATGAATAATACGATTTCATCTTTAGATTTTTCCTTAAATATTTAGCTTTTGATGCCGATACAAATTTAAGGGTTTATTAATTAATTTATAATAATTAATTAATTATAGTTAATTTATAAGTTATAATTAAAGATCAGTAGGATAGGTTTCAATTTGTACTTATTTCGAAAAGTTTAAATTTAAAGATTAAATATTATTTTTAGAGATTTTTTTGAACTGGTTTTTATTAATTTTTTTTAATGTGGTTTCTATTTACAACTAGTTAAATGAAGAAGAAAACTGTATGGATTGCAAATTTTAAATATTGTATTTTAGTTACAGTTGTTCCGTTATAAAATAATTATGCCAGTATGTGGTTTTTGCGTAAGAATTATGAATAACTGTTAATATATATTATAATATATTATTTTTTAATCTAATTTTGTTTAAACATGATATTATTACACTGATATGAAATTTCTTTTTCTTTTTTTGTTTCAGGTAACTACTTAAAAAAAGCTACATAAGAGAAAGAATTTGAGGTTTTACATTTTACTCGTACTTTGTAAGTCCTATAAGTTATTTATAATATTAGAAACTTTGAGAAAAAAAAAAAAAAATTGGCACTAATTCAACCCGATTAATAATTTTGTTTTGTATTACTGGTATAGAATTAAAATAAGTTTATTTTATCTACTTTAATTATGATTGGGTAATTAATTGCAAAACTTAGTTGTTTAACCAATATATTTATGACGGTTTCAGTTTCAGATTTTTTGCATTTTTATTTTGTGAACGATGAAGTTGTTGAAACTAAACATTAAAGCTAGTTTCCATGGCGCAAGTGATAGCGTCTCGGCCTTTCATGCAGAGATTCCGGGTTCAAATCCCGGTCAGGCATGCTGTTTTTACATGCTACAAATTATAATTTCATCTCATTCTCTGAAACAATCTTAACGGTAGTCCCAGAGGCTTAAAAAACCATTGCCGAAATCACATATTAAAACTGGAGCATATTATGAAGATATAGTGATAGTATTATGCATATAGTATTTTGTCCAATTTGATTGGTACAAGCGGAAAATTCATTGGTGAACAAAACGTTGTGTTTAATTACTGATCTTTTCATTAAAATTGTTTATACTAAAAAATTGAGAAGTGAATATTATAATTACAAAATAGATTTAAATTACGTATTTATTTCTATAAAATTAGCGTATTAACATAAAATAACAAGCTAAAATGATTGATTACATGCTCATATAAACAGATTATTAAAAATTAAAGGATTATTCTAGCTAGTTCGTCTCCATTTTCAATCACATAATCGTTCAATGTGGGATTGAATTATTTGTTAAAGCAGCAGTTTTTTTTTATTGGTTTTGTCTATATTCTATGTTATCTAAAATGAAGTTGCGCTAAATTTCATTTATATAAGAAGGAGAATTTATTCAAGTAGCATATTTAAAGTACGTTTCAAATCGCATTGTATGCGATTGTAGCTATGTTCTTTCATATTTTCTGAATCTGAATGCCTCTCTTTATTTTATATATATATATATATATATATATATATACACGAGTATGTGGTCTTTTATTTAGAGATTCAGTTATTTATGAATCAACTTACATCGCAATATGTTTTTTAAAATTTAATTACAATAAATTTAAAATCCACTGGAAAATAAAGTTTTCCTAAAATTTAGAAATATAAAAGAAACTTTGAAATTTGTAGAAAATTTTGAATTAGGTTTTACATTACTAGACGATGGCAAAACAATTATGAAACTGTAGTTTTCGTATCAAAATATATTATTTTCAAGCAAACAAAAATTCTGAACTGGTTTTCTATCCCATAACAATGCAAACTTTTGCCTGGTTTATCTTCTCTTATATTTACTACAATAGGTTTTTTTTATTGTTTCAAAGCTTATTTTCAGTCTACTCGTATTACATTTACATAAACATATAGTAAATTGCAACATATATCTAATCACAGGATAAAGAGTCCTCATGGATACTCCTAAAAAATTACAAATTATGTTATAAAAACGATTATGGCAAGCATATACAGCTAACTGTTAAATAACACTTAACACCATTAGAACAATAGATGGAAGCAAAATAAGATATTATACTTAGAAAAAAAACGGTGAAGGAATATAAAGAAAAAAAAAGTATATGTAACAAATTTGAAAAGGGTAAGAGTCGAATAGATAATGCAAAATACCCCACAGCTGAAGTTACTACAGACACATTAAGATACTATCGGTACATTTAGATCGAGAACGGGCGTCGGTCTACCTTCTAACATCATCCCCATTTTTTAGAAGGTCCACTGCTTAGTCATTTGTGCGGTAGCTAAGCCGACAGTTCGTACTTTGAACTGAAACGATGCATATCTCCTTCCGCACGGACCGTAATCCTAAATAATTCTGTATTTCATATAAAAAAATAAGTACAGTATTTAAATTCTATTGATTATTGTATATTCTTAGCTTATACTAGATTAATTATAAAAAAAAGAAGATTAATTTATTTATATCTTGAAATAGATTTAATTGTGTCAAAACAAATTTAAACGTAGTTTAATTAATAAATTAATTTAAATAAATATCTAATCGTGCTCAATTAAAAACTAACGAAAAAGCTTTTGAAAGTACTTTTCGTACGATTTCTTTTGCCCTCAATCTTTTTCACACAATTATTTTACCCTAGCGTGTTTTATTAACTTGCATGCAAACATGAGTTTCTTTATGTTTATTGTAGAATACATGATGAGTTTATATATGTTTGTTAAAAACGTAATAAAATGTGCTAATTGATAAAAAAATTATTTTTTTTAATATCAATGAGATATTTTTAATTTATTTATGTTGTAAGAACAAGATTTAATCTCAAAGTCTATCTTTATAACCGATTAATTTATGCTCATGTGTTCATTTATCTATTTTAATTTTTTTTTTATCTGCTCATCTATCCTTTTTCTAACCGATCATAAAACGTACATTTCGTTTGTATAGAATTAAACACGTTTCGTGCGTAATATTTCCGTTTTTAATTGCAATTTTACCGTTAATATCTATTAGATTTCCTTTGATTTAATCTACTCATATTATCATACTGATCAGTAAGTATATTTTAACTTTTATTTCATTTTATAATTAATTAATAATTTTCTTCTTATAGAAATTATGTAGTTAAGTACGATATTTTAATTGAGTTAGTATTTGTATTGTTTTAAAGCATAAGTGGCGTCCGGTAATTCAAATGAAATATTTAGAAAACATATTAGAAATTTGGCCTACATTTTGAAAATTATACAATATGTTGTAACAATACTTCGTGTAATTAATGGAATAATTCATTGTTTTATCAACATTTTGAAGGACGTCTCTTGTTTTTATCTTCTCATGATTTCAGCGCATTGATTACGACGTTATTGTAACTTGTGCAATGAAAAGTGTGTATTGGTAATTAGGATTTTTTATTTATCACTATTTAAATAGTAACTAATATCTACTGAGATGTTGTATCTATTTCATCTTACTTTATGTTGCTGAAAATAGCTAATTGTATACTATTTTAGGGGTTTTAGATTTGGGATTTTGGACTATTAATAACAAATTAACAGTACAGTCGAACAAACGATTTTTGAGATTGATTAATATTTTCTTATTATTATAGTTATAAATCAAGAGAAATACAATCATCTTTTTGGTTTATAAGCTAACAGTGCGAGCAAAACACTTTAGAACAATAAGCACGTCATATTCTTCAGAATCATACACAATGTTTAGTCTGACTTGGGTGGAATTTTGGTTGGCATAACAATGATGACGTTCATTGACCGAGTACGGCACCTAGAAGAAGAAGAAGAAGAATATTTAAATATTTACATGATTTCCTTAAATAGCTTAGATTATTTCAAATCTTGTAACTCGTTACAGCCATAAAACTTTTTTTGGGATGCAAGTTACATCTAGAAAGACTTAGTTTAAGAGTCTTAAGTCTAGACTAGGAGACTAAGTCTAGAAAGACTTAGTTTACAAATAATTTATAAAATTTCTGGAATTGTAAATTAAAGATAATATAATCTTATCATAATAACAAACGGATAACAGCACATGAAATATTAGTGAATATATAAATTAGTGGGATATTACTCTGATTAAACATACATATAAACAATATGTCTGAAAAGTTCCCAAACTAAATTAAATAAAAATACAGATTTAAAGATTAACAAATTTACTCGCATCAGCTCCTCCCTTCATAGAACCCTGCTCTAGTTATACGCCCGTTGTAGCGTCGGTAGAGCCCTTCAAACGCTCTAGAGAAATTATTTGTGGGATCCCCTTCAACTGCTCAGAGCAAGCCCTGTAGATGGCCGGAATATTGTCGAAAGAGCGGCCTTTCATCTACAACTTGAGTTTTGGAAACAAAAAATAGTTTTCTGGAGCCAAGTCGGGCGAATAGGGCGGGGGTAATAAGACAGCGATTTGGACAATCTAGTATTGGTAAAATGTTTCAATTCTTTTCAACTGGGTTTTCAAAATGCAAGGCCTTCAGGCCTTTGGGAGGCCATGTTCCCCATGTCCCTTCCCTGGATCCGCCACTGTCTTATGTAAAAGTTAATAAATTGAAGGAGGGATTGAGCCTTCATTAATATTACCATTTTACTGTTTTATGAAGCCGAATACGAATGTCGATGATCATTTTATATTAGGTTGAATTTGATGGCATAGCAGTTTTACTATTCTCAAAATCATACATTACCCAATAATTATCCTTTAGTTATTTTCTATAAATATTAATAAAAAAATCTAACGTGTACACTACATGACTTCCTTTCACGCCTATTAATTACATATACACATTAAAAAAAAATTAAAAATAGATAAAATTTTATTTCATTAATAATTTCTGATATTTTTTAATTATTTTTTTTTAATTGATATTATTGAATTATTATTTATCGTAAAAATCTGTTTACAATCAGAGGTTAATAATTATTAATAAATCAATGTATTTAAATCTAAAAAAAAAAAAAAGTTTAAAAAAGGTAATGAAGTCTTTTCGAAGCTATGTGTATAGATTCGGATATTTAATTAATTAAAATTTTATTTACTATTATTCTGAAACCAATGAAAGTAAGTACCACTTATGATATATCATTGAAAAACTCTGAATGAGAGCTTATTACTGCAGTTAAGAAAAAGTTGAAAATCCAAATTTTCATGGATTTTGGGATTTTTTAGACACATTTTGTTCAGTCGATTGCAATGAAAAGGGAAGGTGCACAGCTAGATGTTACAACAGTCCTAAATCCAAAATTTCAACATTCTACGACTAATCGTTTTTGAGTTATACGAGTTACGTATATATGTACAGACGTCACGCCGAAAATAGTCAAAATGAATTCGGGGATGATTGAAATAGACATTTCCGTTGAAATTTGAAAACCGAAATTTTTACAGTATTTGTACGAAGTACAAGGAAGTAAAAAATTAATATACTTCTATCATAATTTGCCATTATTAAGTGAAGTAATTCTTGTTCATCGGTGCGTTTTACGACTACTATGCATAAAAATCATATAAACTCATAGAGTTAAAATTTTCCTTTTTAGAATACATACATTTTTTCGGGTGACAGATTTACGACTTAGGGAAAATTACAGGTATTTATACTATTCCTAAGTGAGTAATTGCTTGTTGAAGTCATGGATCGGTAGTTTTTTAACTACAAATCCACACGCGCACACGCGCGCGCGCGCACACACACACACACACACACGTTCATGCATGTGTACGGTTAGTTCTTTGATACTGTGGGAATTGGTTCAGTGAGGAAAAGCTTGTGCAGCGGAAGCAGTCTATACCTTGGCCTTGCTCATGCGTACAACCTTTGTATTGTTGGTGTAGTGGGCCTTACTTTTATATATTCTTATAGGTTGTTGATCTACATAGCTATTCTTGCCAAGTATATATAATTTTCTTGTATCACCGAAAATGAGTATAAAGTATAATGATTCTTTTCCGCTTGTCAGTACAGTTTTAAGGAGTTGTCTTCTTTTTAATCAAATTTTTTACTTTTTAAATATTAAAATTGCTTCAAACCAATGACTATAAAATATAACTCCCGATCTTTTATCATTCAAAATGTTTCTCTTTCCTGATTAAAGAGAACTTTTTATTGTTTGGTGGTAATCACATACTCAGTTTTTTTTTTGTGGCATAATCTTCTTCAAGGCTCATTTTGATAGATTTATAGTAAATCTATTACAAAATCCATCTTAAATAGTTTCCGAAGTCTTTTCTTTATCAATACCAAAAAGGATATTTGACCGATTTACCGAAAAATTCGTTAGAGATATATAATTTCGTAGTTCAAATAAATGTAGCAACGATAAAAACTAAAATTTTCCCTTAGACAAGGAAGTTTTTAATGAAACAACAAAACTCTTCAGAATTAAAATTCTTTCACGCTCAGAATTATTCATATTCATGTGTAAAAATAAATTACGACTACCAGGAAAATAGATAATGAATTTCACCTTTTTTAATGTTTTAAATGCTGAAATACTTTCCTCTTTTAATTTTTGTATACTATTTTACCTGTTAAAAAAATTATAATTAAGATATAAAGAAGTTGGATGTAACCTTATATAGTTCTAAAAAGTCATATTTAACAGACGGTTGGTTTATCTTTCTTTTTTCTGTTTAGCCTCCGGAACTACCGTTCCACTTCAAAGGATGAGTGAGAATAATGTATGTGAATGAAGTGTACTTTTGTAAAGCCTCAGGTGGACCTGAGATATGTGGTTAATTCAAGGACGAATATGAGGAGGGCCCAGGGGTCCCTGTCTCCCTCCGATTTCTATGCCAACTTGAGTAAGTTTAATGAATCGTTAATAACTTTAAAGTACATGCGTGGCGTACTTAGCGACGCCTAATTAGCTATGAAGAAGTTCTCGACAAGTTTTCAAGTGTAACAAGAAGGACTTCGTTTTGTAAACATTGGCCTACATAAAAAGGCAATCATCTTTTTATTTACATAATTGGTAATAAACATATAACAATATCCCGTTTTAATTGTCAAATATTCACTTTGTTTGAACCCCCTTTAAACAATCCTTAAATAATCTTAGATTAAGAGTTTAATAAAAAAAAAACACTTTTTGGGAGTAATAGTTAATTCAAAAGATTAAAATAGGGGGTCATGGGCTCCTCCCAAAAATTACAACCTATATTTGCCACTGGATTAATTGTGAAATCCACCCACTAAAGAACACTGGTATCCACGATCTAGAATTCAAAACCGTATAAAAGTAACCGCTTTTACTTTTTGATCCTTAGAACTCTCGACTTCGTAATCAGCTTATTTGCGGTGATAAGTTTACCACTAGACAACCCGGTAGGTACGGTTGGAATATGTAATATCTTATCATTTGAAAGGTTTAAAAGTTTTTATACTTTCTTGTTGAAGAAAATTTAGATATTTATAATTGTGAAAGCTCAGGATATCGCTTAAGATTATTTTTTTGCAGCTTAAGATAAAATAAATTTATTTTAATAAAAATTAAAACGTAGGCCAACAAATTTTAAAATGGATCAACTCTCATTAATATTAGTTTTTCTCAGTATTTTCTCTTCCATTTATTTTATAGTAAAAATTGTTTTAAATTTTAATAAAATTCCATTAAAGATAATTTAAAAAATGAATATATTTTAATCATAAAATATTAATAAATATTTCCGTTTATAGCGTATGATTTAGATGTTGAAGATATAATGATAATTTTATTCTTGTAATAGTTAAACTTGTTTCTTTATTTTAGTGTTCTGTGAATTGTATCTAATCTAACATGATGTATAAACGTATGTTCTTTTTCACAGAATGGATTGTTGATATTCTGAATGATTTTTGTCATAAATAATTATCTTGATAAATTTACGCAGATACCATAATAGTAGTTTCGGTTGTTGTTTCAATCCCTGATGATTCACAACTGGGTGACCTTTCTCGTCGATGAGTAACATATTAACAATATAAAATTAACGAATGATTCGAAAATTTTTTCCTTTTTGTTTTGTTTTTACATTAAGAGAACGGTTTTTGATAAATAATAAGTCGCATTATACACAATTATCAATTTATAATAATATATTAAATTTTTGTTAACAGTTGAGTAAGAGCAATTTATTTTTTAATTATTTTAAATTAATTATTCTTCCTCTTTAATAGCTGAATGTATTTATATTTAGTCAGGTTTAAATAAAAGTATTTCCGCTAAGATTCCTTATCCTGTATATTTTTATTAGATTCCTGTACATTTTTTTTCTTAACATTCCAACTTCCTTCTATAATAGTTGTTTCTCTTTCAGGAGGGGGGAATCTATTTAGTCATTAACAGGTTTCGCCATTTAAACTGATGCGGTTTTACGCATTCTGTTCTTATAAAATATCATTATTCTAGAAATAAAATATTAATTCCAAATAATAGTGATATTATTATCACTGTTATTTGGTTTCCATATCACTAAATATGATTTCCATATTCTGTGTTATCAGAGAAGGAAGTGTTTTTTGCAGTATGAGGGCACTTAGTATTTTTAGATTCCTAAGTACACAGATGTTACTTTTGTTTTTTACATGAACTTCTGTTTTTGATTGAACTAATTAAGGGTAGAACAATTTTAACTCAGTTAATAATGGAAAGAAACCTAACTTATTAAAACACCTTTACATAGTTTGGAAGTATTCATGAAATAATAAAAATACGAAAAATTCATAACAATCGTAACTGCTAATAAATTTCATCTCAAAAACTGGCAAAAATAGATTATGTTCAGTCTAAAACAAAATATGCTGTAGATTATATTTTGAATTGAGCATCGTTTTCACTAATTTTGCTAAAATATTTAAATAGACCAATTATTTAGCCCAGAAATAGTTTAAATCTTTTTTTTCCGCATTGTTTAATTTACAATCGGTTCTAATTTACCGGAACCATAAGTAACTCTGATCAGAACAAAAAATTACATGAAGGGGGTTTCCATTAAAATCCCTCAAAGAATTTTTTATGTATACATAACTTTAACTCGTGGTATACATAAACATATAATTAAAAATAAGTACATCCACAAAGATGAGTTCCAAGAACACTAATCAAGTTCAGAATATAAAAATCAAAGAAAACAAAAAAAAAATACCCTAATTAATCTCACAAAGAATAAATAACCAAAGAAACAATGAAACAAATTAAAGAACCAACACAAGAAAGTCAGGAAACTAAATCAATATTTTTGACAAAGGACAACAAACTAGGGTGTTGACACTATTTGAGACTTTACCTCAAATCTGGGAGAACTTACTACCTAATGTTTGCAGTCGCTTTAGGCGCATAACGTCCTCGCTGTTATGCAGGAGGTTAACCGCGAACCCATTCACGTTTGTTCATTCTGATATGGTATCTTTTACTGAATCGCCGTATCTCCTCTCATACTTTTGGCAATCCTAGATAATCGTGTATTTCGTTGTTTCTCACAAACCACAGCGCTTCTGTTATATTTCTCAATAGTTTGTTCGGAAATCGCTTTTGATCTCCAATCGATTTGATCGTTGCCCATATGGCATTCAAAGTCACATGGATAATTAGATTGATTTAGAGTAGGCGCAAGGTTTCGCGCTTCCGCGCTGCGATTATATAGTTTTAGGGCTACGTGTAGGTCGACCTAAGCCTACGGCGAGGGCGTTTG
>JAAAKQ030490388.1:2237-13861 GCA_010016005.3 Zanna intricata
AATATACCATAAATAGTACAGTTGTGCAGAAAGTAAATAATTTTAAAAGAAATATATAGATTAAAGTAGTTTTTTGTAGTTTTTTAGAATGCAGACTAACTCATTTTAAATAAGTCACATTGAATTTTTTAAAAAGCTGTGTGCTTTTTACACAAGTGTGCAGTCAGGTGCCCCAGGTCAAGGGATGGTATGTCTCTTAACTTTCAGAATATGGCCGACAATAGTAAATGCACAAGATATTGTCTTGACTGCCAAATTTGTGACTTAATTGCGACTAATTGTTTCTTAAAACATAATAATCCATTTCTCAACCACTAAACTGGTTTTTTTAAATTTTTATCTTTTCGTACATACAGTAATTGCCATTTTTACATATGTTTAGTGATATCTGTCTTGGATACTTAAAGTAGATTTGATAAGTTTTTTCATTAAAATTTTGAGCTTAAATCATTTTCTTTAAGAAACAAATATACTAATCTTTTAAATTAAACTTATATAAGACGATAGTTCAGTTTTTATTTTAGTTCTTAATTCATGAAGTCTAAATCTGTTTTCAAGTAATATTGATGTTAAATTGAATATATACAAATGCCGTTATATTATGTTTCTCATGCTTCTTGGATAATTTTTTTCATATTTTTATTGCATATATATTATGTATATATTGCATATTTTTTATTTTCTTTTTTTTTTGTTTTTACTATTGAATTAAAAAAAAATTGTGATGCAAATATTTTCCTACTTTGGATGATATCCATACATGCTGCATATTATTATTTGCATTTAGTTAGTCAGTTAGTGTTGTTACTAGTTGAAAGTATTGTTACAGATTGCCTTTTAATTTTGCACTAATCTCATTCTTGTTTATTTATATTATGCTTTTTATACTTTTTCCTTTAATACATATTTCTCATTTATTATCAGGTGATTATTAATTTGAAATAATGATTAACATTTATTATTGTATTAATTTTTTTTTTTGTTAACAAATTTTGTTAGTACTATAGGAATTATCTTTGTATTGTCAAAATAATGTTTTTAATATTCTAATTTCATTAGAATTAGTTTAATTCTTCTTTATTCTGCAGATTATAATAAAGTGTGTGGAATTTACTTTCAGGAATTACATGAATGATGCATTGCGGAGTGATGTGTTTGTTCGTTATGATCCTGAAACTGTTGCTTGTGCCTGTATATACCTTTCAGCAAGGCGGCTACGAATAACTTTACCAAAGAATCCAGCGTGGTTTACCATTTTTAAAATACCTGAAAGTCATATAGAAGATGTGTGTCGTAGAATATTAAGGCTATATCAGAGACCAAAGGTTTGTATTTTAGGAAAAACTTAAGATTTTAATTAATTGACAATTTTACAATTTGTTTTCATTAGTTAATATTATTTTCTTTTTTTTAACTAAATTATATATATTTTCCCCATCTACTACTAAGTGATAGTTCTTTAGAATTTTATTATTGTTATAAAACTATTTTTTTGATAGATTTACTGTAAAAGTTGTAACAGTAAACATTTTTTGTTCATATGCACTCTAAAGATTTAATATTTTTTATAATGGACTAAAGAAGTGATTGCAGTGGCTAGACATTCGATATGTTTGGTTGTATACATGAAAATTCTTGAAAAGTTTCTTTGATAACCATTCTGTAGAGTTCCAAAAGAACTGAAATTTGTCAAATTTTACTCTTGTTTTTAGCCAGTAGTGTCTTAATACAAGCTGTGGTAGGATTCCTTACAAATATTTATCTGTTAGAATTCATCCTCAGAAATCCTCAGATTTGAGGAAATGTTGTCTGATGATTTCATGATACACTAAAAAGCTGATACTAAAAAATAAATTGCTGTATTTTAATATTTCTCTTCATCAAATATGAAATAAAAAATTGCTTTTATTTTCTTTTCTTTTAAGTTTTCTTACTTAAATTTTTCTATTAAAAAATACAAATTTAATTAAAAATCATCTATGTTTATTTGTATTCTAGGCATAATTTTCAACTCATCATTCTTGCTTTGCAGTGTATGACAATTGACTGTGTATATTTGATTATTCTTTTACATGATTACAAGTTTATTCATCATTTGGGAATCCTAATCTATCGGGAATCCCTAAATTCCTATGAGGAATAATTTAGGAATCCCTAAATTCCTATGAGTAATAATTTAGGAATCCCTATTAGGTTTATTTGTTGAAACCTTCAGAATACTTTATTTATACCTTATATTTTAGCTATATTATATATTTTTTTAATATAGTATTAACATTTATGTTAATATACTATAGTTAGCCTGATAAAATCATTTTCTGTAAGATTTAAGTATATTGATCTGTGAAATTAAAAAGGTAATCCAGTTTTTATTTTGGTTTCTTAATTCATGGAGATGAAATTTGTAGTGATATTGATATTTAATACATTGCAAGCATATGTTTTTAACTTTGTTATAATAATTTCATTTTTATTATTTTGTAGTTTTATGTATATATGAATATATATACACCAGCAGTAATCTGGCCTGTGTATTAACTGATAAATATTAATAAGCTTAGTTTTTGCTTGTTTCACCATTACTTGCAGAATTTTAGAAATTTTATGTTGCCTTAAAATTCTATTTTGTTAAATGTTCATTATTTTAGTTTTCATTATTAATTTGGTTTGTAGGTAAATACTGAAGATCTAGAAAGGCGTGTTGAAGATTTACGGAAAGAGTATCAGGAAGCCCGACAGAAAGTCAAAGGTGTTCTCTCTGGAAATAATACTCCTAATTCAGGAGCTTCACCCTCTCCTTCAAAGTAAGTTTTCAGTCAAATTATGTAGTGATTTATGACGGTGCAAGATTTTTTTTAAACTAATTCTTTGTTGCAATTTTGAGAATACTTCAATCATAGCTTGGATCCTAATAGAATTGTTCATACTTCACATTTAACATGTGTACAAAATTTTATGCTGATAAGTAGGATAGCAATTTCTTTGTATTTTGCCATAAAATTATTCACTTGTATAGAAATTGAATGTTAGTAGTAGTAATACTCAAAATAAATTGTATTTAGTTCAGTATGTATATTCACAAAGTGATGTACTTGATGTTCTTCTGAGTACCAGTTCTTCCAAAAGGAAAGTCCTTGGTCAAAATTACAAAAAAATTTTATAGTTTTAAATTTGGGGTTTACTTGTAAAATCTTTTACTTAAATATTTCTCCACTAAACAACAATATTAGTGATGATTTAAGCTAAAGTAACAGATTTAAGTCTCAAATTTTTTTTTAAATGCCGAAAGGGTTTGGCAAACAATTTGACCCACTAACCGAAATAAAAATATAAACTTCCATCCACAGTCATTTCAAATTTCTCTTCATTCAATTACATTGTTAGATGTGAATTAAAAAAAGAGCTAAACAGTAGTATTTAAATTTTCATTTTTGACCAGTGACACACTTCTCTGAACACTGGAATTATTGCAGTACATTTATTTGTTCTTTATTAGTAATACTGATGACACCCATAATAATATGTAATATCTAATTCTAAGTATCATTGTACATAGACTGCTTTTAACACACAAGCAGGTGCATTTTTCTAAATACAAATCTTCTAAATGTTAAGTTACATCAGAAAAAACAAAGGCAAGTGCCTGGAATACTAACCTACCTGTACTGGAAGTCTGATAAATAAAAACTATATATTGTTTTGTGAAGTCTACACTCTTGTGTTCTACAGAGTTTGTCAACACATTGCCTTATGATTGACAGGCCAACACACAAATCATCTTCAGGATGTACCAGTTAGTTCTGTTTAAATTTTACTGTTTTCATGGTAGAAAATTAGATTCACATGATGCTGAAAACAGCAACAAAACTTTTATGGCTCTCATTGCTAAGTGTCTAAAAATTTTCTTTTCATGGTAGAATTGTGAGATGAATTCTTTCATTGACAGTTAAGTTTGTGCCATTCTGTATGTTAATCTCATCAGATGTACCAAAAGGAGAAATTACCTATTCCAACTAAGACAAACAAGAAGGGAAGTATTTTGTTACTAAAGTTTGTAATTCATTTAGGTGTTCCTTTATTAACTTCTGTAGGCATTTTTTGTTAATTTTGTGTAACTTTCAAAAATTTGAACTAGAGAAAAGCAAGATAATTTAATTTACCTCCTGTAACTGAAGGCTGAAAAAATTTCAGTTTTGTTCAAAATACTTCCATTCTGTTGGTAAATAATATTTTCCATTTTGTGTTGCATGCTTGCATTCAAATAGTTTACAAAACTTTTGGCATTAAAAATTATCTTCCAAAAGTGTTGCCTATTCTACTTTTAGTCTTAAAAAAAAATAATAATAAGTTCATTTTAAGCTATACCATTCACAACAATGCTTTATCCTTAGAAAGTCAACGTGTTTCCAAATGCAGCAATAAATTGATAGTGTGCTCCCATCAAGTCGCAAAGCTTTTAGTCTACACTTAACTGGTTGTTTTTAAATAATCCTTCAAATTTATTCCTTGTTGCTATTTATAATAGATTTATTTTCTTATTTAGTTTTCAGCAATTTACACTCTTTTGGCAGATAGTTTAGTAAGCAGGTTCTTTTTATATAGGTTTGAGAGTTTATTAAATTCATTGTTAATAAACTAGGCTAAGTGTCTTTTTGCCGGTTTACCTATGAGCACAATTTCATTGTTGCTTGGGATCTGATGTTCAAAAGCTATAGAAATCCAAGGCTGATTGTTTAAAAACATGTTAATGATCTACAAAATCTTCCATCCGCTTTGAAATAATCATATCGTAATCTGCAAAAATTAATTGTGTCAAAAGCGATGCAAATTCTATTGAAGGCTTGATGTGTCATCAGATGACTTGCTTTTACCCAAAATACTGTTAGTTAAGTGAATGTTTCTAGTAAATGGGCTATTGCAAGCCAGCGATATAACTTTTATTAAGCAAATTTGTTAAACAAGAATTCAAGGGACCGATAAGATCATACATAACTATTCAAAAAATTAAAACCTGTGTTATTTGTAATCGACATTATAATTTATTTAATTGTCCAGAATTTAAAAAAATAAAGGTCAGTCGATAGATAATAGTATTTGACAGAATTGATTTTGTTTCAGTTATCTGTGTCCGAATCATTTAATGCTTGAATTCAACTCAAAACAGTTTTGTCATAACTGTGGTTTGCATTGTACATCAATTCAAAAGTTTAAGGATAAATTGAGTATAGAAAATAAGGTATTAAATGCAGATAAACATCCTGATGAAAAATGAAATAGTTATTGTTTGTTCGAGGGAGCTAACTTGCCCGTGTTATTGTCTATCGCAATTGTTCGTGTTAGACATTACATCATACAAATTTATAAATATTACTTGACAGTGGATTGAACCAGTTGATCTATTTTTTAATGTGTTGAAGATAATCTGGTGATTGGAACGGAATTTGTTATCCAATTCTGGATAGCCAGCAATATTAAATACTCAGCAAGGATGTGTTTTATTAGTCACCATGCCTATTTCCAGTGTCATAAAGACACTTTCTAAAAAACAGAAAATTTTTTTCCCCTCATGATGAGGAGTTAGATCATCTATACCAGTTTTGAAAAATTGAAAAAAATCAATGAACCAATTTCTAATGAAAATGAACACTGCTGTTAAGATCATTTTCATCACTTTATTAACGTCACATACTTTCTTTTTTATACATAAGGATTTACAGGAGGTGCTTGTGGATCGGCCACCTGAACACTGTTACATGCAGTTTATTTACTTGGAACAAAATATATTATCTTGAGAATACTACTGACAATCGGTCATGACTGTACATTCTTTTAAATTTTTAACTTAATGTAATATTTTTAATCTTCTAATGATGGTTTAAATAAACTGAAAGATATTGAGAAAGTAAATAAATACATCTGTGTTGTTGGTAAGGTGAATAAAAAACTGTTTAATTACTTTATATTTTGTGTTGTATATAAGAAATGCTAAAATTGTTTTTGTTACATTTATTATATTTTTGTTTCAGCCGAAATAATCATTCCGACAAACGCAGGAGTAGAACACAATCTCGTTCAAGAAGTCGGACACCTTCAAAACACAAAAGATCAAAAAAGCACAGGTAATTTTTTTTTTTTACATATATACATAAAATGAAATAAAAGAAAAGAAAAATATTTAAATAATTGAATAAATATTTGTTCAGTTAAGGAGTAAATGTTATCTGTTAATAATGTGTTATAAAATAATTTTCAATTAATAATAATCTTTTAGAACTGTCGTAATTGTTCATAAGTGAACTAGTTAACATCATTATCATGCAAAGCAGAAGTTTTACACACTAATTAATATTCTTGACTTTAGAATTGTTTAGTTAAATAATTTTTCCAATCTATTTGTGTCTGATTTCAGTCGTGGTAGATCAAGATCAGGAGACAGAAGGCCCAAAAAGTCTCATAAGTCACGGCGTAGTAGTGTATCAGCTAGTCCATCACCATCACATAGTTATTCTCGCAAACGTTCCAGGTAATTTTTTTTTCTGATTTTGGGCTAAAGAAAATTTAATTGACATTAAAGGCTACTTGTCCCAGAAAGTAATGTGATAAATTGTGATAGAGAATATTTCTAGAAATTACAGACTTGGTCAATTCTCTTTTCTTTATTTTCACAAATTAATTATTTTTTACATCATTTATGTTTGTGGTATCTTGAAAATTATTCTTTGTCAGCTTAATTTCCTTATCTTGCATTTATAACAAAATAGTAAAATTCCACTTTTTTAATTACATCAACACAGATGTATTACTTTGTTGTCATTAATAAATTGTCTTGTAATCTTTTCTTTGAATATTTCTTTGTTTTTAATGTATTTCTGAAAATATTCCTTAACAGAGTTAGCATTGAACAGCTTTGCGTTAGTTTTTGAATAACTTATCTTTGGAAAAAAGAAAATTAAAAACTATAATTACATTTTTAAAACTTATCAATGTCTGTTAAAAAGTCAGAACAATTAGTTACTACATCATATATAGCATTCTAGCAAGGCGCTTTTTCCTCCACTTACAGTTGTACATCTAACTTCCCTCCATAAGTGTCTTGCTGCAACTGCTTGGCTATACCTTAGCTGCATATATAAAATTAATATCTGTGGTTTTTTAATGAACTGAATAGTTAAGTTTATCAATTTTTTTTCAAACAACCCAATTGTTATATTATCTGAATGCCGAATTTATGAAAATCATATTTCAGTTGCAACAGTTCTCAGTCAAACTTAATAAAAACAGTCTCACTTCTCCAGTGATACTATTAAAATGTATTATTCCGGAAACCAGGTTGAAGAAAAGAAGAAAGCTTGTTTATTAATTAAATGTATGTAACAATCATTATTTATTTTGGATATAAAACAATATTTATCCAACAAGTGTTTAATGATTTTAATAAGTTTCACTACGGTGCCCATCTAAAAAATTATCATTTAATACTTTTATTGTGCACAAGTTATATAATTTTAGTTAAAATGATTGATAATAGATTAAAAAGGATAGAAGTTTCTTTAAAACTTTACAGGCTGTTTATTAAAGAATAATATGATTTCTTCTTGTAAATAAAGAACATAGTATAGACCTTGTACTGACTTATTTTACCTTTGTGCGAGAGCTATACATCCATCTGTGAAGTGATTATATTATTTTAACAGACACTGAGATTATCATCATATTAAATGGAAATTTGTCTTTCCTTTACAACCCTCTTTCCATCCCATTGTTAATTGAAATTATACATCATAACAACATTGAAAAACACATATACTAGAAAAAATCTTTTCTTTACTAGAAATTGTAGTATAATTTTTTTTGTAGATGGGTGTTATACTAAAACTGACTATGTTAAAGAAGAAAAAAAAATACATTCATTGCTCTTCTTCAGCCCATATGACAGAATTCTGGTATAATGTGCCATTTTTAATGAATATTTTATTTTTCTTTATAACTAAAAATAATTTTTTTAAACAATTTTGTAGTCTAAAATATCAGAAAACACGGGATCTAACTCTAGTTGAAACAGTTCTTTTATATATACTCTTTACTCTTATTTAGTGTCTTCATAATAATTATTAGAGTAATTTTGCAGGTGCAGGATTGTTCTGTGCCAGCATCATTTCTTTTATTAAAATATGACATTTTCCATAAAAAAAATTATTTATTTTAATTTATAATTGTATATAATTAATTTAATAAAGATGAAAAATAAAATTAAAAATTTCAGACTATATAAATTATAAAATAGCATTCAGTATTTACGAATTTAAAATAGTCAAAGTACTAAAATACAAAAAGCTCTTACAGAACATAATGAAAGTTATTGACAATGAAATATAAATTAAAATACCATAAGAATGAGTCTATTAAAAGAACTTAATAAAAATCTTAAAAGAATAATTATAATAAATGAAAGGCTACAAATAAAACATTCCCTTGCTTAAAATTACAAAATATACTTTGAAACGCTATTCTAGGAATTAATGCAATTTGGCATAAAATTATGTAAAATCAGACAAAATAAAATAATTGAAAGTTTAAGTTCAAAAATATTATATCAAAAACTCACATTTTTTCTATGAATATTATTGAAACATTTCAAACATAAACCTGGACTTCCATCATCCTCTTAACTTTTAATCTCTATACTCACTCTATTAACTTCTTTATCACATATCTTTATTAACTCTCTACTACACAGTTTTCCTAAGAATTTTATAGCAGCTGTTGCAAATTTTCTCCACCTTTTTTGTCTATTTGATTTTTTAGTGTGGATTCTTTTAGGGTCTTGCTGGTTTAACAACTGGTTCTTCTATCATCTCTTTAAATTCAATCATTGTAATAATTTTTTGCTTTTGCATTATACATTCGCCACGCATTAACCATGGCAGAGCCAAATATCACTTCTAATGCCACTTTTCTGTACCATTTAAGGCCTTTCATTAACACTGTATAATAACTTGACATTTGGTTATTATAGTAAACATCTTTTTTAGCATTGTTATAATCTGTTATACACATTTTTGTGACATTTATACCACGTACCATTTTTCTGGTACAGATTAGACTTAAGTCATGATTTTCTTTAGTAATAAGTATGAATACTGGTGTCATTTCATGACGTTCCCATTATCTTTCATGGCACCAATTTCACGTGTTTCAATATTCTTGTAACAATATCTTTGGCAATTATTTTCTATTGATTATTACAGTACTGCAGATTTTTGTTCTGTGCATAAACAAATACTTTGCAACGTCAGTACTGTTATACAAATTGTCTGCATATACGGTTCCACCGCATACTGTTAAATGTTCTATCAGGTCCTTAATGATATGCAAAGCAGAACTTTCACCTGGAAGTGGGTATATATATATATCATTTATTTTTAACATATTGACAGAAAGAAAGTCTTCCTCACCAAGGTACCATAGACTCATCAATAACAATGTTTTTCCCCTGGATCAAGGCATTTTTTAAAATTGTTTAATAATATGTTTATTAATGTTCATATTTTATACAATTTATCATTTCTTTCTGATCTTTGGCAAAATGTGAACAATGACGAAGAATAAGAATCTATCACATGACATAAGGTTTATTATAAAACCATTATGGTAAATGGAGAATTTTGACCAATAGAGTTGCAGATTGGCACACAATTAACCCCAATTGTTATTAGAATAGAAAAAAGTGTAATTAATTAACATCTGTGTTAGTCCATTGTTTAATTCCTGTGTCATCTCTCCTTTTCTCCTTCAAAGCTGTGACGTATTTATTAGTTTCTCTCACCATCAAATCATTACAGATCTTTTTAATTAAAAAATTAAAAAAATTATCAGGTCCTTTCGACAATGTAATCTGACATAATTTGATCAGATGAACAATTCTGTTAGTGGCAGTTGTGTTATGGAAATTTCCTCCATTTATTTAGTGTATTTCCAGGTGAAATATGGGCTGCAGTACTTGTTGATAGTATTACCACTTAACAAGTAATGTTAATTATAAAAGGTCTGCCTGTATTACTTTCAGTTGAAATTACTTCGCTTGTATTATTTGCCATGTCATCCTTTTCTTCACTACTTCCCTTTGTAAACTGTCGTCTGATAGTAGGTAGTCTTCAGCATAGTCACTTTTGATTAGATTTCACTATTAAAAGCTATTTACAACAGTATAGCTGCTAAATACAGAATGAATTATAATTAGTAAAACTTTTCTGCCTTTTTAAAAAAGTTTTTTTCCCAATGACATGTTCATGAAGTAATTAATAAAATAAAAAAATAAGTTAATTTATTTATTATTTAATAATTTGGATGATGTTTACAAGCAAGCGTATAAACATCTCATTAGAAGTGATTCAGACCAATTATCTGGAAATAAACTTTGTGTTTCATCTAGTATTTATATTATTAAAATATACATTTCAATGGTTTTTTTTGTCCATATAATTAATTTAATTTATAAATGAAGACCAGCATTTATAAACCTGAGTAATATGAATAATTTATTGAAAAACTTGTCATCAAAATATATGATTAGAAATTAAAAAACAATGTGGTATGCATTATGGCTCAAATGTATATCAGACGAAAATCGAAGGTCAAACAGTCCAGCATATGGAGTAAATCCACATAAAAATTACACGCATGGTATAAAACTTTAGGATGGCCAATATGCATCATAATGCATAGTGGGTAATTACTATACAGCATCATAGTTGCCTGTACAGCAAGGTAGTTAAGTTCCCTGTTTTATCCGCCACAGTGAACATGTTAATGGAATATATATATATATATATACATACACTACCAGGTAGTGTATACTTCTATTGAAGTTGCAAGGTATATAATGGTAGAAGTTTAAATAAGTGATTTACATGTATTTTCTTTTATTTGTTGTAAGTAAAATCATATGTAATAGCAAGAATTATGTCACCTTAATGAAATTTTGTTATTCAGACTAACATAAATTATTTTATAAATATTTTTAAGTTGTAATTCTTCAACTAAGATTTATGTGGATCATGATGTACAGTATGTAATATTTTAGTTAAGATTGATAAAATTAGAAAAAAATAAGTTTTATTGCCCTCTAGAGTTTACATGTATTACAAGTTAGATACAATATTATTTTTGCTACAATTTAGATAATATATAGAAAATAATTATAACTTTGAGTGATATTATTACTCAATTGTTTGTTGGCATTATTGTCTTCAAGTGTTTTCATTTTGCAAGTCATATTTTACATATAGTTTTATACTGATCATTTTCTCCACTCTTTATCTCCTATTATATCTTTGTACTTAAAATACCTAATTTCTGCTTGAATGTTTTTAAAGTCGATTGGGTTACTATCTGTCCTGAGTTTCCCCATTGAATTCCTCCTTTGTACTATAGATTCCAGTTCTGAATGCGGTAGCAGTCTCTGTTATAGCTGGTTAAATAATAAATGAAGTCCCTCTTGACATTGCTAAACAACTGCATACTTGTCTTAACTGTTTAGGTCCTTATAATACCTAATTTCTGCTTGAATGTTTTTAAAGTCGATTGGGTTACTATCTGTCCTGAGTTTCCCCATTGAATTCCTC
>JAAAKQ030490388.1:13961-26087 GCA_010016005.3 Zanna intricata
CAGTCTCTGTTATAGGTGGTTAAATAATAAATGAAGTCCCTCTTGACATTGCTAAACAACTTCATACTTGTCTTAACTATTTAGGTCCTTATATTCTGTACTTTTATTATTATTCTGTACCTTTTTTTATCCTCTTTCTCTAACTTTATGTGTATTTTTCTTGATGTGATTTTAATTTGACAGACTTTCAGATTATTAAAAAAAAGCATTTATTATTTTGCAGTGTTGTATCCTTTTTTATGTTTTAGGTGCAAAAGTTTAACTGTTAATATATGCTAATTTTTTATGTAATGAAGTTAAAATGTATATAAGATTTTTGTGTTAATGTTTTTTCTACCAAATTTATTGTAGAAGTCTACAAGTATGAAAATGAATTATAACTTATCATATCTAGAGTTATTAAAAATAGAGTTATTGGATAATTTTAAGGATATTTATTTATCAAATCATTTATTTACACGCTTTTGTTTAATTATGTTACAGGGATAAATCGCGTACAAGGTATAGATCCAGATCTCGTAGTCCATTAGTTAGATCTAGTAGCTATGATAAGTATTATAATGACAAGAAATCAAGATTAAAACATCGAGATTCCTATGATATTGATAGTCGTGTAAGAAGCAGACATTGACTTACAACCACTTTTTTAAGTGAAAGACACTATGTTGTATGTATACAACTTAACAAGTGCTGATTTTGACCAGTTTTTTAAAATGTTAATTTATAATTAGTGATTGTTCACTTAATGAAAGGGAAATTTTTTCAGCATTATCTCAAAACATCATATAAAAATTGCATATTTATAATTTTTTTAATTTTCTAATTAAAGATTTTAAAAATTTGTTTATAACAAAAAAAGAAAAAAAAGGATTTTAGTTTAAATTTAAAAAGGAATAAAAAGATGCAAAAGTGAGCTGTTTTATCATTGTAAAAGAATGTCTTAAGAAATTTTTAATTAATGCTTATGGATTAAAGGTTAAAATGTGAAATAAACTTTTTTAATACAGCATATTATTATAAAATATTTATGTTTACAAATGTCGCATTTAATTTACTATTTCAGTCTAATGCAAGTACAAGTTTTATTATTAATGTACATATTATAAAGTTTTCTGTGTTGTTTTTTTAAATAGGCCAAAAATTATACTGCTATTTAAATTGTACTGAAATTTTCCCTGAAAAATTGATTAATTAAAATTGCTGTGTGTGATCAGCTGCCAGATGTGATATACCTCACCTGTTATAATAATAGATTATATGTAAATAGTTATTTTTTTTTTTAAAGGAAAACATTTATTTGTATTTTCTATTTATTAATCTATGTATTTTTTTTTTTTTGTATTTTATTACTATTGTACAGTTAAATGTTACAGTTATATATTGAATTGAATATTTTATATTCAATTAAACTGGTTTTTATATTGAATTGAGAAATAATTCAGATTGATTGAAATTTTGTCATAAGTTATTTTCTTGGGAAAAAAATAATAATTCATATTTTAAGTTAAATTGATTTGTTCTCATTCTTTCCTTAAGCAGTTAATTTTTAGTATTATGGTAATGATATTAATTATAAACTAAGCATTATCAAGGATTTCTCAATATGCTTTATGGCAAGTATTCTTATGTAATACCTGCTAATTTAGATGTCCAAAGAAGTAATAAGTGTGTGTTTTTATATATATATATATATATATATATATAAACTTGAAGTAAAGTTTCGTCATTATAGTATATGCAAACACACAAGATTAATAGAATTTCATAATTCTCAACTTTATCCAATATTTTTGTTCAGTTACATGTCATAACAAGAAATTATGTGTTAAACTTCATATCACTTTAGATGCATTGATTTTATGAATTTGTACAAAGTACTTTTTGTACAGCAACACTGGATTTTTTGTTTGCATTCTGCTATTATTGTTTGATATTGTGACCGTGTATAAAATTAAACTTTCAGGTTTGAGTAAAACAGTATTGTTTTAGCCGGTAATGTATTCAGAACCATTCAGATTCTCTTAGGTATTCAGAACCATTCAGATTCTCTTATTTTATATTACAAAGTGTAATTTATATTAGCAAATTATGCTTTGCCAGTCAAATGAGAGTAGCAAAGAGACTTGGAGACCTTTTATGTTGATTATAATTGCATTTGTCAATAAATTTTGGTATTTATAATACGTTGCAGCCTGCTGGATTTGGTTATAAGTCACTTGAATTATCATTATTTTCTCTTTAATATCCTTTATATTAATTAATATTCTGTTTATGGTCAGAGTCATAGAATTCATTTGTAACCATTTATTCTTTTGTTTACTTTACTTAGGGTTTATCGTGAATTTACTTTTATTTTTCCCCATTTTGTGAAGTTTGATTCACAAATTTGATCTCTAATTTTTACTGTCGACATTTTGACAATACATTTTATTTTTATGATTACTTTATTTTCCTGTTATATTAGTTATTTTTTGAGGGTGTTAACAATATTTCTCACTTGAAAATTACAATTGGGTAATAGCTTCGAATGGGATTTTAATTAAATATTAATAATGATTGTTTGTCTACAAATAGGATTAAAAGTAACAGTACGTAGATAGGTCTTGTAAGGAAGTTCACTAGAATGAAAAAGTAGCTATCAATAATAATGCCATCCACTCCAATTAGTAGTTTAATATATTTTCTTGTTTTAAAGAAAATATATTTTTTATTGTAATAATTTTTTTTTTGTGAAATATTTATAGTATCATCAAAATCAGTTTGTTAAAAAAAGTTTTATCTTGATTGAGATTTTTTATGAATTTTCTCATATAAAAGAGAATTTTATGTTTAAATATAGTCTTATTTTGATTTAAAAAATTTTAAATATAGTATCTTAAGTAAATATTTTGTATTCGATTGTTAAGGAACAGTTGAAATAATTTTGCCTAAGTTTTTAGTTAATTATTTAGTTATTTTGTAATTATAGTTTTTTAAACTCTCATGCATTTAGGGAAAAAAATTATAAAACAGCATTCATTTTGTTTTAATGTGACTCATGTACAGTGGGTAACATCTTTTTTTTCAATCGTAATCAATTTATAATTGCAAAAAGGAATCATTAAAATTACTTTAACTATAACAAAATTAGAATGACTGAATCAGAACACAAAGTGAATTTATTACTTTCCTTGTATAGAATGTTTTTAATTAACACAGTAATTTATTAGCGAGCATAAGCAGGAAATTTTTACTGTTTGAACACTATTCTTCATCATTGGTAATTTCATATATGAAAATTCTTTTAATTAAAATTAGATTTTGTTACGTTTGTCAAGTTTTTATGACATAATATTAGTAATTGAAGTGCTAATTTCAGTAAGATGTATTCTTAAATTTTTGTCTTGTATTCATAGTATACAATTGTTCACTGATTACGACAGTAGTCATGTGTTTTTGCATATAACCACCCGTTAGATAAAACAGTATTTTCTATTATAAAGTGCTGCCTGCAGCTGTTTTAGGTATATCCAGCTTAAAATTATTTTCTTTTTTTTCTGCAACTATTGGAAATTTCACATCCTATAGACTGCTCTCAAAGAAGTATGTTAAATGATAAATGAGAATAAAAAGAAAAGTACATTACCTTCAATGTTGGCTGACAAATGGCTTAAGCATTTGTATTGTAGTAGATAATTCTCTTTCTACTTTTGTTATTACTTCAGCAAACCATTCCAAAATTGAAATTGGCCCGTGAACCCAATGTTTTGTTATTGTTCTGATGTTATATTTATAATTCATTGTGTTTTATATTTACTGCTTGAAAAAGTTTTATTCTTTTAATTTTGTATATTCATCAGTTTAGAGTTGATTTGTCATCTCGGAGATATAGGTATTTACATAAAAACTAGGTTTTATAGTTGGAGAATTGTTATAATGGATAAATGTGCGAAGGATCTAAGATTCAACTGAGCGAGTTATGCTGTTGTTGCCTTTCCACTGTTCTGATTTTATTTCTGTGGTCTGTTAACCCTATGAATGTCAGGGTAATGTAGATCGTTTCTAGCGCTAGCGCTAGAACTATCAGAGTACCAATCTATCAGTATTACAATTTTCATGTATTAAAATTTTCACGACTAGATTGTACTGGAGTGTTGTATATTGGTTCTATATATTTCATTGTACATGTATATCGATAGGATTCAGTTTAGATGCCTGTTTCAACAAATTATTGATATTGAAAGTCACGTTACAGTTTTCCAAAAATCACATTCTTTTGTATTGCATATAACTAATACTTATTTGCGCTCATTTATTTTGTAATATATAAACTTCATTTTGTGTAGTAATTTTTTCCGTTATTATTTTTATTTGTTATTGTTCATTTTTATGTATTTTTTTAAATGGCGCCAACACCGGGCTAAGTGGAAGACTTACTGACGATATCGTGAATATTTTTTACAAGTACAGTGATTGAATATACAGAGGACACAAATAGTGTTTTGAAAGTGACTGTGATGTTTTAGGCAACATTTTAAATGAAATGGAAGATAGACAATACACTGAAGTGATAGCAATACAGAAAACCAGGAAAAAATTGTCATTACTCAAATTTCTTATAATGTTTTAAATAATTCAAATTTCATACTTCAAGATTTTATTTAGTAATTTATTGTAGATTTTATGGACAGTGGTGAGTTTTCTTCAAATTAAATATAGTGTTAGGAATGTGGAAAAAATCTTTTTTTTTTTTTTTTATTTAAAAAATTAATTTTTTGTAATATGAACATTTTAAAGTAAAAAATATTACATTTTCTAAACATCATCATATTCTACATAATTTTCTGTTTGTGGTATTTTTTTTTCAAATCTATAAGTTGAAAATAGCATGATATACAATGGTTTCAGTAACACCTCTGCATGGCAGGATAAAAACGCTTTGACAACTTTAGCACAACCCAAAGTCTGCAATACTTTTAGATATTCTTTTCAATAAGGAAGTAGTTGGCTGGTTGTTTTTATTTTACAACAGCTAATCTATAATTCTAGTTTCAGTGTGTAATATGTAATTATCTTGACTAGATGCTTCTTTTTTGTATGAAGACTTTATAGATTTTGTGTATGATTATTCATGCTTTGATAGGGTTTTATTTATATAAGGATGCCTCATAATTTCTCTCTTAATGTGTATAAAAAAATAAGTTAATAAAGTCACCCTTCTGTTGGATTATATTTTAAACTTTTCATGCTGAGATAGACCAGATAGATGAACTGTTGGAAAGAAGAGTTAATGATTTACTTTAAAGTTATAATTGATTTCAAGAAATTGTTAAATTCTATTCTGAGTGTACTTAGTATATAGAAAAAGGTTTGTTGAATTATTCTTGAATACAGGGAATTGTTATACAGGAATAAAAGTCTATTATATTTTATGAGTTTTAGACAAATTAGAATATACAATAACAAAATCGCTATAAAAGTTCGCTGATAAGTTTTGTATAAAAGAAATGCATTGTCATCTCTGTCCATAGGGATCAGATATCAAACTGTGTCTGATGTTTTTGATTTTGTTTCATACTCTCTTTTTTTCTCATCTTTATGGCTTTTTAAAGGAGCATCAGTGCTACTTTTTTGTTTTTAACACTTCAGGCTATCTTAGCTTTTCAATGGCTTCATTTTTTATTATTGTTAATTATGGACCACATCCAATAGTCTTTCTTCAGATTATAAGCAGGGAATGAATCTTTCACCTGCAGCTTGGATTCAAGTTCTTAAAAAGAGTATTTGTTAAATAGTCACATATTGTACAAAATTTATGCCAGTTTAAAATGAAATTTTTTTGGTAAGGGTTGTTATGATGATCTAGAAAATCTGGGCAGAACCTTTCCAACTTTTACATTTGGATGATAAAACCCTTAGCGTTTAAAAAAAAAATTACTTCATGTAATGTTAAGAGACCAAACTTTGTTTGAGGTAGAACCTTTTTCTTCTAGATTGGTATGTAACCTGTAAATTTTATTATTTGTAGGTAAATTTGATAAATTCTACTGCTTACCTTTATCCACATAAAACATTTCCTGCCATTTTCATTTTAAAAACAAACCTGCAGCTTAATAGATCAAATACTGTAAGTTTACTGAACAGGGTTGTGCAATCTGTTGCCTTTTTTTTTTTTTAATTAAGCTAGATTCAAAAAGTATAATTTCCTATTATACTTATTTAGGCTCATCTGGTAATATAAACTGGGTTGAATCGTAGCATTAAAGAATTAATACATAGGGTCTTATGTATAATTATGAGATTGATAGGCTATAGTTATTATTCAAAATAAAAATTGACAGTTCATTTTTTTCATGATAATTTTATTCTGTTAATTTGGTTTCATTGTCTTTTACTTTAACATCACTTAATTTTTTCACTTAACAATTTAATAAGCTTTTCTAATGTCATAGTTTTTCTATACTTTATTCATATATGTGTCTCAGTCGGTCATGGGCTTTGTGTTAACATCACAAAGCATTCTTCCAAAGAAAAAGAAAAGAAAGGGACAATCAGTGTATAGCGACCACCTGTGGTCAGAGTTACGCGGCACTAATTTTTTTACTTTCAAACATGTAATTAACAGTTTATTTTTAATGATTTAAATTGTCACTTGACTAGATTGTTTTAAGTGTTTACTTGATTGTCGGCATAGTCAGTATAATACAGCATTACATCTGGAATTACACAGAAATTTCAATTAAAAAATGTTTTTAAATACTAAAATGGCATTTCAGATATATAGTAAAATTATTAGCTAATAATATAAATAATGAATTTAAATTAAAATCAGAAAAATTCTTTTGTTTACACTTTATTAATTTTTCAATTTAACAGTTGAAGATGAAATCTTCAATCAGATATTTCATTAAATTAGGTTATGCTGTGGTTTTTCATAGTTTTTTCCCCCCCATATTACATACTTCACCTATTATCTATTTTTTCTAATAGAAGATAAATATACTGAAGTGAATTTAAAAATAAATAAATGCACTGTATTTTTTTTAACCTTTTATACAGAAGTTATTGACACGTATTTTTTGTAACAGACAGTATTGAAAACTAAAAATTGCTATCAACTGTGGTCAAGAATGAAGTTTGACATCTTACAGGTGTTATTCATTTGAAGTTAATTAAGCATTGGTGGATCTCTTACTGTGTTATTAAATTGTTATATAGCATCTGCAAAAGATAGTATATTGAAGAAAGAAACATCATAGTGAGGTTAGTATTCTACTTTTTCTTTTTTTTAATGTGTTTTACTAAAGAAAGAATATAACACTTAAATTATTTCCTATTTATAACGTTTTTCTCTTTTGTCCATTTAACATTGTTAAAATTGTCTGCCTTGTATAATGTGGAAATTTATACGATGTAAGGTTCTGTGGATTTTTAGTAATCTTTGAAATTATATTAAAAAAAAAAACACTATGTTTTAGATTTGCAAGCACTTGTGATGTATTCACTTATATCCATTCTAATAAAAATTTTAAAAACCGAGTGTATATAATTTTATACATGTGATAATCATATTTGCAGAATTAATTTTTTTTCCAGAAATGGTTTAAAATGTTATTTTGTTTAAAAGTTGGCTTAATTAATGTTTTTAATTATGGTAGAATATACTTGTTAATTTTAGTCAGTTGTGAGACATTTTATCATTTAAAATTTCATCTTATACTTTTCTCATAAAATTTATAACTAGCCAGAGTTAAATTAAGAATAATGTACTCTGTAAAATAAGTCATTTTCATGACGGTAATCAAATAATTTATCATCTAATGAAATCATAATCACAGTTATACTAAATTTATGTAATTCTTATTTATTCTTGTGGAATAAAGATCAACAATTTATTTCTTCCTAAATTAAGTGTAGAATGAGGTTTTTATGTAAAAGGTCACACAAAATCTTAATACTTGTAATTTAAAGAAACACAGAAAATTACACGAGGTGAACCATACATTTACAGTTAAAAAAGTGTCAGATTTCATTTATGAATAAAAACCGGTAGAGTAGGAAAATAAAAGTTATTTATAACAGGTTAAAGAGTTAGCTTTCTTTCCATTAGCATGGTTTTATGAAGAATAATTATGAGAAAATAAATACAGTTTGCTTGGAGATGTGTTAACATGATAAAGTTTCCTTGAACTTTGACAATAGGAAATTAAAATCAATCTATGTGGGCAATATATTTTAAATTGTTTTTATATCATTCTAGGTAGTGGATTTTGTAGGTAATATCCAGATGGTTTTGTATTATAAAGCAGAAAAATATCTTATTTAAACTGTGCTTACCAGTACATTCTTTCCTGATTACTGAGAGCACAGATAATAAGATAATTCTACTAGTAGATTACGTGGATTTTAAATATTTGGTATGCATTGTATGAAATTATGTTTTTACTAAATATGTGAATGAATTTTGTATTTGGTTTTGTTAAGATGCATGGTAACATATTGATATTTCACATTCATAAATATATTTACTTTACAAAGTGTGCATTAAAAGTGCTTTAATAAAAACCAAAAGATATTACTTTATCAAATATTATACCTCTGTTGAAAAGGGCTGAATTTATATTCAAATTTTGAGTTTAAAATATTTTTTTTTTTTACATTTAAACATTCGTTTAGATTTATGAACTCTTTTACTGAAAGACTAAAAAATTAAGAATATATATTGTTACTTTTTTTTTAAATCTAAAAATTCTTTTAAAGCACATACAAAATTTTTCTAGCTTGTGATAAAATTAATAACTGAATACACCATGTAAATTCCCTGCATTATTAGCTAGTAAAAATTCTTCCCACAGTTAATCTTAGCAAAATTGTTAGAAAAATTATATATACCATTGTATCCATTATTCCTTAATAATATCATCTTATATATTTCTATTTACCCCATAAATGCACAATGTAATATTAATAAAGTAACTTATGAATGCGTGTGCTCTATATATGACAATATAAGAGGTAATTCCTAATATGTTTGTTGTGTGGGATTCAAATGAATGGTGTACAATCTTCAACTCTTACAGATTATTTGACCAGACCAGAACATGTACACTCAAATCCAATATGTTTAGTAACTAATAATTCTCCACAATAAACTATTAACCTGTGAAAGATGTTCATTGAAAAATATTTGCTAAGGTTATTCTAGCAAACTAGAGATTTTAGTGATTTAATTTAAAAAAAAAAAACAGTTTATCATGGAGGATATTATTTTATCAAACATGGTACTTCTGTTAACTATCAGTTGTAAATACATAATAGATTTGTCAAAAACTTCCCTAATATCTATCATTATCATGGTGCAATTTAATTTTTTGCTATATTTCTATTGCTGCTTTTAGTACTTAATTTTATGAGGCTGTTTAGTCTGTAGTTTTATATATTTGAAAGTGATAGGGGTTACATCCATATGATTTGTTTCTGTAGTTTGGTATGTTATCCTTTCCCTAACTGGATGACTTTTTAATCCATTTTGTCAGCAACCTGTTATCCCATTTGTTAATTTTACCTTCAGTTGTCTTCTATCGAGTGAATTCTAAAAGAAAATCTTTACAACATTCTTTTCTTCTAAATTAACTGTAATATCAACGATTTGTGCTAAATGTTTTGTAATCTTTGATTATGTATTCACTTAGAAATATAGATTTAAACCAAGATGATAGAGTCTTAAGCTGAAATGCAGACTCTAGATTTATAAGATTTCACTACAAAAATTTATTGTACTTTAAAACAATAAATTTTAGGTGTAGTAACACAAATTTGCGCGAGATCAGCTTTTCATGTATGTATGTGTATATATATATATATATATATATAAAATATAATTGTTTTTTCACTGCAGTTAGTGAGCCTTTGTCGCCACAATAGGTATCCAAAATATTCTATCCCTCACAGTCTTTGCTCCTCAACATAAATAAATCCTCTCATCCAATCTGTTTTTGATTATTGACACTTAAATTTCCTTCACAAGGGTGGTTTTCAAATTGAATAGCCATCTGTTAGCCATTTTTTCATTTACATTTTCTAAATTTACAAGCAAATTTGGCGACTTTAACAAATGGTCATTTACAAAATATTCTGGCTTTCTGTTTTATTCTTTCAGTCTTGCTGCTGAATACTTTCAGATTGGTACAATAGTATAAGATGTGATAATGAACAAATGGAAAATATCAAATTGCATTAAATATAAGAAATTTGTGTACTTTCAAAATTTATTACTAGACAAAATATTTGCTTGTAAAATGATAGAATTAGAATCTGCAATACGCACTTTCATACTAAATTAAAAACAGGATAAGTAAGGGGAGAATAAAAATTAATTTCAGCAGTATTAAACTATTAAATGATTATTTTTATAAATTTATCTATTAAAAAGAAATTTTAAGAAATATATTTTTTTTTAATCACTTATTTAATTTTTGAGTCCGTCACTAATGGAATTTATTCAATCTTTTTAAAAAGTCAAATGAATTTATATATGTCACCATCCCAAAGAACACTCTCCACAGACATCTTCTTCATTAGATAAACATCATTTCAAAAATAATTTTTGGAGGCAACTCTTCATGCTCTCAAAATGCATTTATGATTTTTGCTGTTAAATGTTTCTTTTTTTTTTTTTATTATGCTACAAGTGTAATCAGGTGATCATTATTACATATTCTTGGGTATAACAAACATGCAGATTCTGCTGCTAAAGTTTCACTTAACCAACCGTCTTTCTTCTCTCATGTTACAATTAGAGATTTCATAATTTCCATTAAATATACACTTAGTAGAAGATAGCAAGATGACCTGGACTGCTACACAAATATTAAGCTCCAACTTGTAAAAGACTCTTCATGCAGGAAAATTCACAGAGAGGAAGTGTCTTGTGTCGATTACAATTAGGATATACCAAAGTTACTTGCAGACACCTGATGTCAGTGGAAAGCGCACCACTATGCCTCTGATGTAACTGACTGCCAATTGACCGCACCACATCCTTGTAAACTGCATATACTATGCGACCTTACATTGCAAATTTAAATTTTAGAGGGACATAATAGCACACCCTAGGAAATGACAAGAATGTACTAGAGTGGGTATTAACCTGTCAAGATTTTATATTTTGTTATTCACGTTTCATGTATTCTTCTAAATGTTGCGTTTCTTTTACAGTTTCAATTTTATTCCTATTATTATCTTAGTTTTAACCATATTTTTCTAATATTTTATTATCCAAAGCCTTCTGTTATTTTAACTTGGGTGATTATAATGTGAAAGCGTTTTTCACCTTCTACTCCCCCCCCAAAAAAAAAATTTATTACATAAGCACTGATCATATTGTGTTTGTATACAATCTTTGAATGATTTAATTGCTCCAATATCTAGGGGCTGAAGTTTGTTTGATGGTCATTACTCCAATTATAGCAGAGTCACTAATTTTTCTGGTTTTGATTTTAAATTGTCAGACAAACCAGAAAAGTATCCACTAAAATACTGTTTCTTCAGTTAAGTCTATCAGATCTGTGCTCCCACATACATTGCAACCAACCTCAGATTATTTCAGCTGTCATCTGTGCGTTTTTGAGCTTGACTATTACATTACTAGTTAAGTTTTTTTGGAATTATCTTTTCTATTTAGTAATAACAAAAAGTATTTAATTTTATTAGTAGTTGTACTTAACAATTATGCCAACTCTGAATCTTTCATAATTCCTTGTCCCATTCGCAATTTTTTTCCAGTGGTTAATTAACTATTAATTGTAGCAGTTCATGTTAAAACACAGTAACTTCATCAGCATTATTAATTTGGCTCTAATATTTATTCTGCCAGATAGATGAATTACTTATTGTTGATTTTGAACTGGTTTTTTATCTCTATAATCACAGTTTAATTTGTTAGTTATTCTGCGCTGTAATGCCAGGCAGGCATTCATGTTCATAAATTTTTCACACTATCCATGGCTGGCTTTGAATAAAATTCTAGTATATGATTTCATATTCTTTTAATATTAGTTTCTCTCATCACTGGACCTCTATTATTTTTATAAAATTTATCTTAATTTTTTTCTAGGTAAATTTGTTTTTAAACCAGGATTAATACAG
>JAAAKQ030490400.1:11054-21443 GCA_010016005.3 Zanna intricata
TTTATTTCTTTATAAGGGTCATAATTCAAAATGTTATTTTTATATTTAAAAACATATTATTACTTACTCTTTTAGGAGTAAGGTTTTAAAAAAGAAACTTTAATAATGATGTGCTGTATTTTTTCCTTTGGATCTATTATTATACTCGAGAATGATAGTTTAGGGTGGATAAGATGAATTATAATGGTACCCGCTTAAGTTGTTTATTGTAGTTTGTTGAAGCAATGGGATTATTTGTTTTACACACTTTCAAACAAAGAAACATTTAATAACTAACTTTATATAATATTCATAAACAGATCTTTTCATAATAATTCTTTTACACTTTTTTTTTTTTACTGACCTGCTAGTATATGTTAATGTTTTATTAATCTCAGAAACAACTGATTTCATTATTTAAATGAATATTTTATTTACTGAAATAACTAGATTACCGCTTGCGTTATTTCTAGAGTCTTAATAGGCCAAAAGAATTTAAGCTAAAATATGTATTAGATGAAGTCCATTTCGGTTACAGAAAGAATTCGGGTGCAATAGAATCCTATTTGGCTCTCAGAATCACTTTAAAAGGCAGACTTATTGAGTCTTAACTTATGAAGTTAAGTCATCTCTTTGCCATTTGTAAATCTGGAGTAGGTATTATAAAATGCTAAAGTGAATAAAATATTTGAAATTTTAAGAAACTTTGGTCTTAAATATATGAGGAGAAGAGAGTTGTTTGTAATTTTCATAACGTGGCCACAAAGTCCTTTTCCAAATAAAAAAATTAAATAAATTGTATGTCATTAGTTGATTTAATTTTTTTGTATATAAAAATTAATTTTAGTTACATCTATATGTGCTCCTCCGTTGTCCACCATTGTACTTTCTCCAATGTATCTTCGATCGGAGCTGAGGAATAAAATAAATTTCAAGTATGTACATGTATGAAATGTTTTTAACACTTCGTTCAAAAATGTATGGTCCTATCAGATTTGTTTCAATATCTCTCAGTGATTTCCTCATAAAATGCGGATTTATTTTACACCAAAAATTCTTAACGAAATCTATTTCTTAGGTACATGACACAACTTCCTAAAGAATAAAACCGGTTTCCTTGATTTACAAAGGCAAATCGCCTTATAAGAGCTATTTAACAAGTTTCCCTTAATGTCAAGTCGCGATTAGAAATGTCATTAACACGAGCAGGCTTAAAGACTTTAAATGTGAGATGGTTTTTATTAATTTTTGATGCGTTGAACTTAACATCAGAGCTATTCAACCTACTGATAGAAAGTTCAGATAGTTTCAAATCGAGCACTAACCCTGAGGATAGTTTTTTCCTCGTTTTAAGAGAGTTACTTCTAGAGTAACACTCTAGAGAATGAGATTCTTTACCAAAAAGCTGAACGAATCTGACTCTTATGTTTTCACAATATCTTTCGCGTTTGTACGCTCATTCACTCAACAACACTAGCTTTAAATCTTTTTTCATGGAATACTAGCTTTTTCAATCATTTTAACTTAACACTGCCCAAATCAAAACTCTCACTGAACACATGAAAATAATATTAATTTCTAACTAACTTGGCAGTTTGGTGAGTAAATGAAACAGTCGATTAACCTTTACAATCACTTGATGATATGTAAAAGTTACCGATCTGTATGTTATATCATGGAAATGGAGCTTGTGGCTACTCTGTATATGAATTATTCAGCAGTTATAAGAGAAGTTTACAGAAAAGCACGAGTTGATAACGAAAGGAGTGAGACAAAGATGTAGTCACTTCCTGTTTCTTTCTAACTTGTAGAAAAAGCGATACAGGAATTGAAAGAAAAATCTAAAAGTAAAGTGACTACACAAAGAGGAAAAATAAACTTCTTAGTAAAGAAATAAACTAAGTTTCGCTGATAAAATTGTTTCGTTGGCTTAAAACTGAACGTGGATTTACGGTTAGGAGAAAAACTCATTTTGAAAAATAAGTAATAAAATAAAAGTTAATTTAAATTAAAATATTAATTTTAGTAGAACAATAATAAAAAAAATCTGATTGGATACCACATGACTTCCTTGTAAGCGTATTAAATTACAAATACACGTTTATTTTAAATGAAAAGTACATAAAAATTTATTACATTAATAACGTCTGATATTTTTTCTTTTTTGCATTACTATTCACTGTAATTATTTTTTTTTTACAATCAGAGGTTAATAAACTCTGACTCTAAATTTCTGAGCATTGCCCGAAGAATAGTCCTGGCTTGTTTACAAACATTCTAATTTGATTTAGTCAAATGAAATGGTATCCGGTGTTTATTGTCAGATAAAGCAATATATTTAAATTAATTTATATTTAAAAGAAGTAGATAATTCCAATTCTAACCAATCCAAATAATTCATTAGTTAAAATTTATTTGGCTATAACTCTGGAACCAACGAAAATAAATACCACGCATGATACATAGTTGAAAAACTCTCAATGAAGGCTTATTACTGCAGTTAAAGTCAAAAATCCACATTTTTTTTATTTTGGTCTTTTTTTTTGGGCACTTTTGATTAAGTCGATTCAAAAGGGTAGGTGCACAACTAAATGTTACATCAGTCCTAAATCCAAAATTTCAATATTCTACGGCTAATCGTTTTTGAATTATGCGAGATAGCTACGTTCGTACGGACGTCACTCTGAAACTAGTCAAAATCGATTCAGAGATGGTCAAAATGAATATTTCCGTTGAAATCTGAAAATCTAAATTTTTCGATAATTTTTTACAATAATTTTAAAATTTCAGTTTCTTTAGACAGTAAAAATTACTAAACACAGACGAAGTAATACAATATTAAAAAGCAGATTGACAATAACAGAGATTTAATGCAGAAAAGAAATCTGCACGTAACAAATATAAATCTAAGAATAATTAAAATTAAATTAGCGCCTTATGGTAGTGAAACGTGAAAAAAAGGACTAAAAAGGGTGAACAATAAATTTTTTTTTAAATATAGTGCTATATTAAAATGTTGATAATTTATTGGATAGATGAAATTCAAAATGAAGAGAATTTTAAAACTAGTAGAAGAGAATTTAAATTTGTACCAAAATTTTGTTAAGAATTTACTATATCGGTGAGTCATTCATTAAACCATCCAACTTACGGTGATAGACAAATTTGAAGAGGATTAAAACTATAAGATAACTGAGGATTTCAGATATACTAATACTATTCAACTTTAGAACTGTGTAAAAGCAAATTCTGCAATAGTCCTATCTTTTTTTTTATCTCCGGGGCCACCATTTAGGTATTTCTTTAAAGGATGAGATGAATGATCTGTAGCGTGTGTGAAATGCCATGCCTGACCGGGATTTGATTCCGGGACCTCCTGACGAAAGGCCGAGACGCCACCACTGTATAAGACTACAGTCAGCCGGTAGTCTTATCTAGAGGTCTGTACTGTACTACGACAGGATGTAGTAGGTGTAAGAAGCCAGTTGCGGTTACGGCTAACCATCCTCATTCTGCGAGCAAACTAAGCTTTCGAAAAATTCATAAGAATAATGTAATGTTTGAGGTTGAAAGGTTAGCGCAGAATAAAACGGAATAGAAAATAGTATCAAACTAGTTAATTAATCGATGAGGTTTTAAAAAGTGAAATTACTAATCGTATATTTTCTAAATTATAAAAATAATACCTCAATACCATCTTTAAATATGCACCTGAATCTTAATTTTACATAACTTCCCTAAAACAGCCCCACCTTTTACAATTTCGCACTATTTGAGGACGTGTACTTTATTCTCTTAAATCTTTATAAAAATTATTATAATCTTTAAAAAAATGTACTTTTTATCTAAATTAATTTATTATTTTTTGATTTAATTTTTCATGTGCATTATTATTTCAAGGTCGATTGGTTTTGAAATTTCTGTATCAATTTATCCTTTATAATATTCTATTCACAATAACAAATTTTTCTAATTTTTTTATAAATAATAACTTGAGAATAAAAAAGTTTTCTCACACACGCATATTTTAAAACCGGTTTTCCCCGGATATTGATGTTTTTCCTGCTTCAGAAAAAAATAATACATCTTGATATATCATTTTTATACTATAGAAAAACTTTCCCTGTACTATATTCTATTAAATAATCGAAAAAAATAAAATTTATGTAAGTATGCGTAGTATTTGTACTTTTTGTACGTGTTTACATTAAAATAAATATTATTATTATTAGTCAACAACATAGAAAAGTAAGCTAAGCGAACCGTGTTCAATTATGGCGTAAGAATGAAATGGCTTTGCTGAGACTAGAATGAGACGAGTCAGCGTTATCTATAAGCCCCTCTGACCAGTGTCTTCCTTATAAGTCGTCGCTAAGCTTCTCCTGACCCGTGAAACCTACAACTACAATTTTCTCCAAAGTCGCTTTATAACATTTAATGAACAGCTACTGCAGAACAAAAGGCAATAATATGACCTTATAATATAATATAATGTCATAGTAATAGTAATAATATTTTATCTAGTATAATATTTAACTGTAATAACTAAATTTCAGTAATTTTATCTTCATATTTGGTTAATTAGTAGTTGTTTAAACATTCAATTGAGAAATTAGTACTTTAAATACTACTTTTATTGGAACGATAATATGTGAGAAGTTTTTAAAATGATTACACCGTAATAAAAGTCTTTTCTAATTTTATGAAATTCACTAATTGATATTTAGTATATATATATATGAAACGTTTAATTATTGGGCTTTTTCTTACAATTTTAATTTTGTTTTTGTTAATTATCTCTGATATTATTTTGAAAAATAATTTCATACTTTTTTATTTCAGTCTTCTGAGTCTGTCCTTATTCACTAGTTTCATACAAATCCCTAAAACCTGTCCAAAGACAAAAGCTGAATCTTAAGTGCATATTTTGGAAAATATATTTCGCTCAATGAATGTTTTCATTGTAATTTTTTTAATTAATAATTAATTTACCATATAAGCTTAAAATATGTACGTGGTTATGAATAGGTATGAATATAGCATATCTAAAGTTCCCATCGAAAACTTTACTAGAATTTGAAACCAAAATCGTCCAAATGAATTCAAATATACAATCATTCTGCTACCGGATCGGTATTTATTATGTGTTTTTTCTTTATTAAAATTTCAACTACAACAAGAGATAAATATTAAAAATTAAAAAACTAACTGCCAAAAAAAAAAATTACTGACAAACATTGCTCTTTAATATAGGATAATTAAAGAGCGTGTGGATGACAATTTTCTATATAGTATAACTGTTTTTTAGAAATTTTTTAAATTTATTTAAATATATATTTACATATCCTATGACACTACCCGCAACGTAAGGATTTAAACGCGGCGTTATACATCTAAATCGGTTCAACTGTTGAGTTTCTACGGTGGAACATACATACATTACACTCCCTTTTGGGCAATTCTTCGCCTCTGCCTTTCCGTACGGAGACAATTTGTTTGGCTAGGTCACGGCCTACACCCTCTTTAGCCAGTTTAAACAGGTCAGCGTACGTAGATCCCATTCGTCTAACCGTGACCAACAATGATGGGGGTCCCACAGGCTTGGGAGACCCGCTTCTCATCTATCCCCACCAGATGTAAGACCTAGTTCTCCATACTGTTCGGCTTCCGCCTGGCCCAATACTCCAAAATTTTAGCCATCACCGTTCGCTTGGTGGCGCATTCCCGGAATAAATTTTTCATCCGCATTCCCGGAATAAATCATCTCAAACCGCCTGATATATTTGATTACCATCCCACTTGGGATGGACATCTCAGAATCCAGTTTCCTTTTAATCGCCAATGATTGGTCACCCAACGCTCGAACAAAATCATTTCGAAAGCCCGGTCTACGCCGGGACAGAAACACAATACCTCATCTGTCGTCTTCTGCGGAGCATCCAACACCATCTCCACCCGTCAAAATCTCTCCTGTGACCATCTCGTATTAAGTACCTGAAAGAGGTCATGCTTCTCTCCGGCTACCAAAACCGACTCAATCTTCTCCTGCACCTGAGCACGATCCACACCCGATGCTAGAGACACCGTTTGGCATGCTTTATCCTCCAGCCCGTTTTGACATGCATCAGCATATAGCCTCTACACCTTCGGTGCAAGCATCTCCGCCAGTCGCTGCACCCGTTCAGCTATCATCCGTATTTCAGTCTTAGTATTTTTGGTGGTTTGACAAAGACTCTCCAGCCTTTCAATTTCATCGAACAACCGATCCAAGGCATCGTCCAGTTCCTCCGTGAAGTTACTGTCCCTTTTCTGAGATGAAATTTGTTCTTTCGCCACAGATTCCTCCATAGCATAAGCGCGAAAAAGTGCCTGCGTCCTATCAGAGTTAGAGCAGTCCCCAGCAACGTTCTCCTTCGGACCCTCCAGCGGGGGCGACCACGACTTCACCCTCTTCTTCCGCCTACAGGACTCTGCAGTACCTTTCTGCTCCATTGCAGTCTCACAACTGATCTCACCATCATCATGATCCCTCACCTCATTACTATCATCCGAGTTGCAGAAAGAAATCTCATCTCCGACAGCGATCCCCCTGTGGGAATCGTGGATGACCCTTCCTCGGACTTTGAGGGAGGTTCTCTCCATCTCTTTCTGCGGACCCTCCTTAGCTATCAAAGAAGGCCTAACTTCAGCTTTCCGCGACATGGAAACCTGAAGGTGTAGCTACCAGTATATTATATATTTCTGTGTATATCATATAATTTTTTTTCCATTATGATTTTGTATACTAGCAAATACTCCGTTTGAATTTTGAAAATTGGGAGATTGGTTGAGAAGATATAACATTTCCGAATAACTGTTATCTGTTAGATTGAGAGTGTACCTGTTGCATGCAAAAAAAAAATAGCCTTCAACCCACTAACCAATACCGCATTTGAATTTTGAAAATCGGACGATTGTTTGCATTGATATTATAAAAACACCCGATTGCACTTACCAAAAAAGGGCCCCAGGGGCACCTTGTTTGTTACCAGTTGATGGTAATGGTTGGTTTAGCTTCGTACGACGTGCTTGCATCACCTCATCACTCTAGCCTCACACGCAGTCCCTATCGGAAGCCCATTATTATTAAAGAGAAAATATTATTAATCAGACAATTTTTAAATCTATTTAATATTATTTTATTTAAGGTATAAATAATTCTATTATTTTTTGTAATATTATTCATTTGTATAATTCAGTACAAACCCACCTAATACAGTGATAGAGTCTCACAGTTCACAGTTCATTAATTCAATTCATTAAAATTTGTGCTTCAACCGGCAAATCTCCAGTACCAGATATATATATTTATCCGGAGGTCATGGGTTTGAATCCCTGTCAGCCATGGCATTCTCACACACCCTACAATTCATTCATCTCATCCCTCTGAAGATATACTTGATTGCGGTTCCGGAGGTTAAAAAAAAAAATATATATATATATATATATAGTCTATGAAATTTCCGGTAACATAAGGATTCCAAAATGGTGTCATAACATGTAAAGGCTGTCGAGCTTGCGCGATGGAACAAATATACACCCTAAATACATTACACTCCTTTTTGGTCAGTCGTGTAATAAAAAGAATATTAATATTTTTATATTTTTATTTTCTCTTAGACATAATTAAATGAAAATTATATAAATTTGCCATTCGAGAGGGATGTATTAGTAAACCATACCGCAATATCTACTACTAATAACTCAAGTTTCGCACTAATAAAAATATTATTATAATCTGTCTATAAATAACTTTTGTTTCAATAACCGGTAACTAAGATCGAAAAGTGTATTAACTATATTTCTATTAATTTTTTTTCCATTTATATAGAAAATCAGAAGCAATGTTCATTAGAAAAGCATTATAATTGTGAAAAATTTTGATAAATTATTTGATGCCTTCAAACTGGCTGTTGCTAAATGTTTATTGTTATTTTCAAATCGACTTGTAGCCTTAATTCATTTTCTTCACTGATTTGTAATAATTATTTTTGTTGAAAGAAGAATACTGTTAATATTTTCTTTTTGCAGTCACATTCTTCTCGGCGTGATATTTATAGATATACTTATGTTCACGATGAAAGAAAAAAATGGTCGTCTAAAAAACAATTTTAAATATCGATCCGTATTTATCAACTATCATGTGGCAACTGTTATCAATATTAGGGAAATTTTTCTAAGATATATTGCTTCAGTGAATAGTAATTTGATTACTTCAATGAATAAATCTTCCTCGCGATTTATTTTTCTCTGACAGGTTTTAATGTAATGGAAAGATATATTCATTAAGATAGTAAATTTGAGGAACACCATTCAGATCATTAGTTATAATTATTTATATCATCAACTGCGACATACAACTGTAATATTATTTTCAAATTCATTTCCATTTTTTTAATTTTAACAGTATGTCTGTAAATAAAAATATCGTCATGTACAGTCCGAGTAATTTGAATTACGAAGAAGGTTATATGTTGTTAAAAATATAATCAAAAATGCTCTAGAAGAAGATGTAGAGTTTAACGTAGGATAAAGAAGAATGATTATCATGAAGTTTCATGTATTGATACTAATCGATAGATAATTTCGTAATCGGAAGACGGGAGGTATGAAAATTAAAGAAATGAGAATTGGAGACTGTATGATAATTGAAAGAAGCAAATCTACAAAAAAAATAAAATAAAACTGAACTGTTAAAAAAATTACGAGTGTTTTAGTACAATATTAAAAGAAGATTCCAGAAGTGAAAATGAAATGTAAAATTATCACTAACAAAAGCTGAAGAAGTATTAGACAGAAAAAATTATTATGCGATAAGATGGAGGACTTAACAAGGTGATTTACGAGGTATTAATTTTGGAGTAACCTTTTTTATATGTATGGAAATGGACAAAAAGCAAAAGGTAAAAAGAAAGGCCGGAAGCATTTAAAATGTGCTGTGGAAGAGATTGGAGAGAACTAAATTGTCAGAGGGATTGAAAAAATGTAATAAGTAACAAAAATGAAGCTCGACCAGAAAAATTCGGAAAAGGAAAATAAGTAGAATATATCATGATTGATCCTTCGAAAGTATTTTTAATTGATCCTTCATCTCAAAAAATTAGTAAAAGACAAAAAGAAGAAAGATCAGAAAAGAGTAAAAAATAGATAAACTAAAAGGAAATGAGTTTTATTAGAGAAAAAAAAAAGAATTAGCTAGATATGGAAGAGCTAGATATGGAAATATGATACAGGGGACCTGCTTAAGGTAACCAACCGTATGATGATGAATGTATAAGCAATAACCGGCAATGAATTTTTTTAGTTCTTTTAGATATTAAAAATAAATAACTCAATTAATTACATATTTACACACTTTTATATAATGAGATAGTATCGTATTGTATTTTAATCTAACTTTAGTGTCTTTAGATTTTCTGAAATTTTTGAAAAGATTTAACAAAATAAATCAAATATTTAAATTCCACTGATTAGACATCCTCTTACAATTAAATTTTTAGTATTTTTAATTTAAAAAAAAAAAGGAACAACATTATTTTTTAATTATTTGACAAGTTTTTACGTGTACCATAACCTGACTTGAGACACCAGAAAGTGGTAGATACCTTTTGAAAAATAACAAGAGTTATCATCAAAGGATTACGGGATAAAATTAAGAGGTAAGCGGTTTCGCATCGCCTTCTTAAATCGAACCAAATAAACTATTTCATATCGATATTGCTAGCCTTCTAATACACTTGAGATGTTCATCTGTATGAGAGTAATAATAACATTTTACGTACTAAAAGTACTCCCTTTACAATTGGCAATAATATCATTACTTTCAGAGAAATGAATAAATTTTTCTTGTAACCATAAGAAAAGTGAAAGAAATATAAAAAAATATGCATTGGTTGTCTATTGTTCTTTACAAATGCAGAGTGTAATTAAACTTATCTTCTTGTCAATAACTCTTGCAATTTACTTATCTTCTGTACATCTTTTAATAGATATGAATTTGGGATGATGAACTTCTGTTCTACAGTTATGAACTGTTTATGAAATTGCTTTGATGTATTTCACTAAATTCTAAGACTTGCTCTCTCTTAGTTTCATTTAATTCTGGTATAAACTTAAGCAATTTAACTATTATTTAAGATTTACTTCGAGTTTGTATATCTTTTAATTAGAATATTCAAGTATACACACACACACACTTTATAAGTGTGTGTGTATGCGCTCGCTCGCTAATTTCCTTCCAAATGTTCACAAACGCACACACACACACACACATACTCTATATATATATATATATATATATATATCCAGTTTGAACAGGAAATGTAAAGTGATTATCCTTGAAATTCATTTTTTTTTCGAGTTAATCCAAAA
>JAAAKQ030490411.1:0-21443 GCA_010016005.3 Zanna intricata
TGTGTGTGTGTGTGTGTGTGTGTGTGTGTGTGTGTGTGTGTGTGTGTGTGTGGAAATGGGGAAATTTTTTCAAGAAAGAAAGCATACATCCATAACTCGTAAAAGAAGTAATAACTTGTGTCGGCCAGTCCAGCGACTGCCACATGTTTCTTTTTTACGATTTTTTGTGCTGTTATTATTATTATTATCACTAACATGTGATAAAGAGGCCTGTGTATAAAAGAGGAGTTAAAACAGACTTTTGTAATTACAGGCCTATAGGTTCTATTTCAGTTACAATAAAAATAATTGAAAATTATATTTTTATTTGCTTAATAGTTTTTTGTTTAAAATATAATATTATTAGTAATATTCAGTCTTGGTTTGTTTCAAGTACATCTACTTTGGAGCTTACTGATAAATTGGTGAATGATATCAATGTTGGACTAATAATAGAAGATTTGTTGTTGCTGTGTCCTTTGACCTTACAAAGGCTTTTGATATGGTACAGTTTGACATTCTTATTGAGAAACTGGCTCTAATAGGAATTGGAGGAAAATTATTAACACTTTTTAAAGATTATTTAACTGACAGATATGTCCGAGTGATAATAGGTAATGTCATAAGTTTTAATAAAACTTTATTTTATGAATCATGTTTAATTTTAGTAATTTTTCTACAGTTAATTTCAAATAAAAAAACTCAATAGTACGGTTAAAATCGTACGATAATTAAATAAACATAAATAATAACATATATTGATAGTTAATGCAATTAAATACATTTTAATATTAAATAATTTAATTCAATCTTTACCTTTATAAAATTCAGACAATTTCATAACTTTATAGAGCCATAAATTTTTAATCTTGTGAAGATTGCGAATAAACCCATTCCACTTCTTTTACAAAAAAATATGCTCACCACATTTCTTTTCAGCCATTTTAAATGAGTGTAATACTTTTAACAGTTGTCTGAAGTGAATTTTTAAACGATAAAAGAAATAACTTTAAATTTAGTTGGCAGTAATCTTAAGCTAAGGAGTACCTACTGAATGAATAAGAAGATGAAAAATAAAATTTATATAATTCACCATTTCAACTGAGAAAATACTGTTCAATATAGATTGGCGACTTGATTACCTTAGATTTTACATCATTGCAATTTAAAATTATAATAATATTTCTGTTTTGTCTACTACTGAATTTGTAATCTAGTTATCGAATAATGCTTGGTATAGCCGATCATAAAACGTAATTAGACTGGATTTAAATATATGTAAAAATTCTCTGTAAGTAAACGTAAGATAAATCTGCTTTCCTATAATCTTTAGAATGTATATTAGCTACGAATAAGAAAATAAAATTTTAGTTATTTTCTGCATTATGTAAAGCATTATTTTAAACATTTTAAATGAACTGTATCTCATTAAGTTTAAAATGTAACTTAATTTGATGTTTTAAATGTATAAATAACAACATTTTAGTTTTTTTATTACCTCTAAAAAACATGTTTTTAAAGAAATAATGATCTGAAGACTATAACAGTAGAAGTTTTTATGTTAAATTTTTCTACACCAAGCACAACAGAGCAGGTACTAGTAATTAATTTATATATTAGTATTTTCATGTGTTTTTTTCAACTGAGAGAAGATATATTTGATTTCAGTATGATTTTCTTCAAATTGGTTTGTAGTTTTATCCACAATTATTAGCACACTTTAAGAAAGTGAATCAAAAATATGTAATTTACTACTTTATTTAGGAATATACTGATAAAAAAAAGAAGTTTTTAACTTGATTTTTTATCGATTATCCTTCTGTTTGTGTTTAAGTATGTCCTAAATAAACTCATAAAAGAAGAATGTAAGATTTCATGAGATTAAAATCAGTATAATATTGTAAAAATTTATTCTTAGGTAAATATAATGAATTATGTATGATCTTTATTTCCCCAATCACTTAAATAAATCGTGGGAACTTAAATAATTTTTATTTTAAAAGTTTATTCACGTAAAATTTAGAAAGTGTGAATTATACGATTTATAATAGTGAAAGTTTATTAAAAACTTTAATTTGTGTTATGAATTAAAGAATGAGTCTGTAATCTGGTAGTTTGAAAATCTTACAATTAATTGTAAAATTAATATGATTGACAAATAATATAACAGAAATAATATAAATCTGTACATAAATAAATAAAGAAATTACAAAAGTAATATTTTGTTTTTCTGAAATAATTGAAGAAAATCCTGGCATGACAGAAAGGTATTACTCTGAGGAATAGTTATAAGAAATTAGACGTATCTATTTTTTTTATTTAATTTTTAACTATGATCTTTTTTTATATTTGCGAATAATGAAAACGATATTTGCTTAAATATCTTCTTTATTATCCTTATTTTCTATTAACAGGGGATGTGAATGTAAATACCAAAACAGAAATAGAATCTGTGGAACAAAAATTTACTCTCTTTGTTACTTTTATTAGAAAAAGAATTTAATAATATTAATATAAACGGACAGTCTTAGTTTCATAAAAATATACATAGTCAACATCAAGAAATCATACTGCTCGAAAAGTATATTATGTCATCATTAAAACTTAAAAGTATGACACAAATATTTGCTAGAATTAAATACGAGTTCTATTTATTTTTTTTTCAGTATCCTGAAAAAATAAATACGAGAGAGCTCAGTATTGCATTTTAAAAGTAGCCCTGGGGCTCTACAGTACTGTATTATTTTGAATTACATTCTATGTGTTGTCTGTGCGCACATGTCGTAAATTAAGCAAAAAAACGAGACTTCAGATAATTAAGGCATAGTTAATGCAATAGAGCGCCCTTTTCTGTGTTCAGTTTAATATAGTAAACCAACCTCGTTAGTATTATTTATTTTGCCCCTTTTCTTACCGATGTATAAACATGAACACGAAAATTTTTTTTTTAAATATATCAATTTATAAAATACACTTTTATAAATTTTTTTTAATGTGAAATTTTAAACTTATAAATTTCAAGAATTATATACATTTCTTTTTTTATTAAAACCTTGCAGTAGATCATAGCTTTTGGAAACAAAAGGAGAATATTTAATTTTACCTCTTGTATTTTAACCAGTGATGATAAGTAAGATTTTTTGTAATGTTTTCAAGTTTATGATATAAGTTACTCATTACACCTAATAATATTCTATACAAATATAATTGGATAAGATGTTTCCATGTTTTGTTTTTTCATTATACACATAATCATTTTGAGCTGTTTTCAATAAATTTTCATCCTCAGAAATCTCTTCATAAATTTTCATACGTTGACAGTTAATATTTTTCAGTAATAATCGACATCAGAAAGACAGGACGTAGTACTCAATCTGGCCATTATTCAATTTAAAAAACATATTTATTTTACTTCATTTTATAAATCAAATACAACTTTGTAGTGTAGTAATACTACCAAAGTGCCAGCCTCTCCGTGGCGCGAGTGGTAGCGTCTTGGACTTTCATCCGGAGGTCCCGGGTTCGAATCCCGGTCAGGAATGGCATTTTCATACACCCTACAACAAAATCATTCATCTCCATCCTCCGAAACAATACTTAACGGTGATCCTGGAGGTTAAAAAAAAAAAACTACCAAAGTTGTATTACTACACTCTGTATTACTATAACTACACTAATATACTTAATAAAATATCGATGGAAGGCTTTTGTGAAACAAAAACTTATTTTATTGTGTAGATAATTTGAGGTTTTTTGTTATCATCACGTAATATTGGATTATTATATAGCAATGTTATATACCTTAAATCATTCTGATATACAAAGTATTTGAATGAAAAAGTTTATGAAAATTAGTTCGAATCAAAGATTCAGGTAAAATAAATTAAAATTATAATTAAAATACACATTCCTTTTTTTTTTTTTTTTTTTTTTTTTTGTTTAACCTCCGGAACCACCATTAAGGTATATCTTCAGAGGATGAGATGAATGAATTGTTGTAGCGTGTGTGAAAAATGCCATGCCTGACCAGGATTTGAACCCGGGACCTCCGGAATGAAAGGCTGAGACGCTACCACTCAGCCACGGAGGCCGGCAAAATACACATTCCTGCGACAACCTTAGATCACGCTAATGGTAGTTAACATCCAACCAAGACGTCGTCCGACGACGACGATGCGTTTAATCAATTGGCTATTTTTTCTTTCAATTTTACCTAAAATATAATTCTTTTTTTCCTTCAAATTACTAATAAAAATTATTTATTTAATTTAGGGAGAACACTCTATCACTATTTCAATTTCATAATCTCTATACAGATTTGTTTATTTTTTCTTTATGAAAATGCGCATAAATATTTGTGTTCTAAATGAGGAGATGTTTATGGTGATTGAATTTCTATAATCAATTCAGTGAATTTTAAGTAATTTTTTTTAACAATCATTGCTAGTTTTTTTTATTATTACTTCATTCTTGTCTTTTTATCTATAAATTAAATTAGAAGACAGTTTATTTATTGTTTCTCACTATGATATAGTTTTGTGTAACTTCCTCTGTATTCGTAGATTGTATTATTCAATGGATGATTGTAAATCTTTAACAAGTTTATTTATATTTTCTAATGTCAGGAAAAAGCGTCCGTCTCTAGTCTCTCGTTAAGTTTTACATATTTCTTTATTAGGTTTATTAGATTAAATTCGTAGTATATATTAATGGAAAAATGTTTTTAACAAAATAATATTTATGAAAATTAAGGGAAGGAAAATTTTGATTGTAAAACAGAAAAATCCTCAAATAAATTAATTCAGATAATAAAATTATCAACTCATTTCACCTTGCTTTAATTTTTTTTGAAATTAGAATAAATCAGTATCAATTAACTTCAGTTTAAAGGGCTTCTGTTACAGTAGAATATATAACAAATAAAAGTACTTTTAATATTGTCACATTGTATTCGCCCTGAACTATACTCCCACAGGCATACTAACTATACAGTAATTTTTGTAGCATTAGCACATGTTGTTCATTATAATGTACAATATTACTTTCTATTACAATATTATTATTAATAATGATAGTTAAGTAAACATAACATGTATTATTACGAATAATTTCTAATTTATGAATAGAAAAAAGTCAACCAAAAACATTTTTACAAGTAAAACATGTTGTTTTATGTAATAAATAAAATTTAACGTGTATAGGTTGAGATGCAAATAATTATATTTCAATTTTCAACAAATTCATGAGTGAATATTGTTTTAATTAAATTCTATTCTTGTAAAACTTGTAATATAACGCTATACACGGATTTAATGTTCTGAAATTACTGTAAAATTAAAATTTAATTTATTTTACAAAATTATTTTCACTAGAACGGGGTTAAATTTCGTTTAATTTTATAAACATTAAAATGTTTAATTTTAATGTTTATAAAATTAAATGTTTAGCATGCATTTTGTTCTTCACTGAATTTAAACATTTCTAGAAATTTTAGAAAAGATGACACCGATAGGTTCATTCATTTTTCCTTGTCACTAATCATTTGGATCCTCTAAAAAAATTATTATTTTTTTTTTTATTAAAGAGCGGGCATCAACAGATACATTCATTTGCCCGTAAAAATAAAATTATTTTCATTTTATTTTCAATGAAGTACTACTGGTTGGTTTATTTTGGATATATTTTTTATTTTTCATTTGATGAGTTTTTTTATTCACAGATATAAAAAGTTTTATCATTCAAAGAATTGCCTCAATCGTTTAAAATTTGATATTCGCGATAATTCAAAATAATCAATAAATAATAAATAATTTTTTTTTCTTAAATATTCTGATATATATATTTTATTGTCAGGAAAACTCGTGCATCTCTGACGTTCCGTTATGTATATTTATTTATTAATTTCCTAAATTCCATTTTTTACATTTATTAATATAAAAAGTAGTTTTAACAAACTATTTTTGAAAATTAAATTTAATAACACTATTATTACAGTTTCGTTTTTATCATTTAGCAAGTTTTCCTTTCAATTTTAAGTAAATGTCTTTCAACTTATTTATTAATTAGAACTATTTGATTTATGAAGACGGAACAGTTTTTCAATATTTCTTTACTGTAACAGGAGGCTATATAGAACTAGTTATTTTTTCTTTATGGGAGTATGCATAAATATTAATGTATTTTAAAAGAAGAGCTGTTTATGATGTTTTGCATTTCTCCAATCAACTCAATCGATTTTAAGTCATTTTTTTTTAACATTTATAGGAATTTTTAATATTTTTTATCGCATTCTTATCTGTCTATCTTTAAATTGGATTAGACTTGACAGTTTATATACTGTGTCTCACTATGGTATCATTTTGGGTGACTTCCTCTGTATTCGTAAAGCGCATTATTCAATAAATGTATCAATATATTCATAAAGAAAAACCTTACTTTCTAAAATGTAATATTATATTTTATATCTCACTAATAGTCATTCATATGACTGAAGTCTTGCAGATAACAATAATTACAGTTCAACCGGATTGTAAATTCTTCATTTGATCAATAAATCTAAATTCAAACGGATATGTCATTCTAATAAATCCATTAAAACACCAATAAGTCATTCAATGTTATTAAATTTTTAAAAAAAATTACATATATATATATATACATTTCCATTTTCTCCATTTTTTTTTAAATTTTAAATCATTCTAATGGAAAACAGAAATTATCTTTATATTTGTTTGTTTATAGATTCCTATTAACCGATTTTATTATCTATTCGTTGCAGTTTAAAGCATGTGTGTGTGTGTGTGTGTGTGTGAGTGTATTCTCATCTTGTTTTCTGTTAACTTTGGAAACGCCCCTGTCCACACCCCCCGCCGCTGAATGACAAATACTCTAAATTCTGAGTTAGCTTCCTGAGTCTCTCTTGTCGGAGAAGATTTCCAAAGAGCCAATCAGATACCTCAAATAAAAATTAAATGGGAGCACACAACTATAATTTCAACAACCTGAAACAAAGATATTGATCGCCGCCTTTTAGGATTGGGCGATTGGAATTTAGTTATAATTGTATCATTTTTTTCATCCGATCAAGCTCTTAAAAATGATACATCAATTGATTACTGGTCTCATTTCAAGTTTTTGAGTTGCCTCCCACCCGGCAACCCAAAAATCAAAAAAGATTAAAGTATATGTTCATTGTAATAGCTTTTCGGTTCAAGGAAGGATGTCGAAAAACATATTTAGTTATCTCCATTATAAAAAAAGGTAGAGATGGTGTAATTATTTTCAGCCGCCCGTTTTATTGTACATTGTTTTAATGGAAAGTTGTAAGAATCACTTGCATAAATAAGAATTTCCCCTTCTTTACTAATTGTTTCATATATCTCTAATATATGAAACAATTAGTAAAGAAAAATTTCTTCAAAGCTAAAAATATTGTTGAAATGTATTGTTTTACAAAAGCTCTATTTTTAAATTTTGCTTGCCATAGAAGTTGAACCTGGTTTTTTCACTTCAAAGTCAGTAAAACTAAAAAAAGGAAAATTATACTCGTGTGGGTGTGTGTGCGCGCGCGCGCGCGTGTATATATAATTATATATATATATATATATAGAGAGAGAGAGAGAGCGAGAGAAAACACATCAATATTCATGAAGTTATTTACTTTCAATACTGCCTCAGCAGTTAACATTGCCTGACACGAGCATTATCAAGATTACATTAAATATTAAAGTTGATTAATAATGTTTATACTTAGATTATAAATTATAACTTAAACATAAAAAGTTTTTACAATCCTATGCCCAGACAAATCATCACCTACCTTATCTATAACAACTTTAAATTAATTTATAATTTTTATAAACAAATAGATAATATTTATACGTAATACATAAATATATATTTCATCACTTAATGAAATTTAGTGCTAAAATGTAGTGTAAATTTAATTTTAGTATTATTACACTTTTGAAAACATTGCAATTTCAAAAAATTATGGACACAAACACCACGCTGAAGATTTTTATTATTCAGGAAAATATTGACAATATATTACTCACTTTAGTTTTTCTCATAATATTCAAAAGATTTTTACCTATGAATGATCTTCCTCCCTAGCAGATCTACGGCCAAACCGATTTAGATGTATGACCCAGCGTTGGCATTCTTACGTTATAGGAAATATCATGGGCAAATAATACATATGTCATATAAATAGCATATATGTGATATTTGAGATATATGTCATATAAGGTATATGTATACATAAAAATATGTATGTGTCTACTTTTAACTCTAACTAAAGGACACAGAAAATCATATATAGAATTCTAAATCCATAATCAATAATATTTTCAGTATCGATTTTTTTGTAACGAAAATAGTGATGATTTAAGATCTGCTAGCATATTAAATGCATGAATTACGCTAGTAAATACATTAATTTATTTTATAATTATTATTACTGTTATTTACTGTTTATAAACATTTAAGAAAAAATCTTATGATTTTTTAACAAGCAGTATGTTCGTTCATGTAAGTATGTTCTTTCTTCTTGCACTTGTATGATGGTGTTACTTCTTCTTACTTATTGTTTACAAACAGTTAAGAAACAAATATCATCTATTTTTTTGACGGGAAATATGTATGTTCGATCACGGACGCATGTTCCTTATTCTTGCACTTATTTAACTAATGTTGCTTAATCTTACTTATGTATTTTGATCTGGTCAGGGCTCGCTTCGGTCATCCCAAGAATCCAAGTCGTTCTGGCTCTTGAATCTTTGACGCGCTCGTACCTCATGTGTGTGAGAATATTAAATATTTTACAGAAATATTAAAAGAAAAGAAATATTAATGTGTAGAGAATATTTCTCTGAACATTTTGTTTTTCTATATTTAAAATAGACTCAAGGAGTTAGTAAATGTAGAATTTAATGGTTTTTTAATAGAAATATAATGTTTAACACTAGATATATATTAGGGAGTTGCCTTGTGTTCGTTCGTGTGACGTTGTGTTAGTTGCCAGTCCAGCTGCTGTTATTGACGCAGAGCGGACCACCTGATACACCGGCCGTTGCGCGCCAACGACTCTATCGCTAAATAAAGAATCCTTTTTATACTGCAAAATATTAACTAATAGTCACTTTCTTTAATTAATAAGTTTAACAAATAATAAATAAAAACAAAAACCCTTAGAAATTAAATTAAATGATTTATAAATTAATTGACAATAGACTGCTTCTAGAGGAAGAGCGCCGTGGAGGGAGCCGTGTGAAACCGTCTGGCGCACCACTGTTGGTCTGCTCTGCACCTCAATTTTATTGTTAAATATTAACTAATAATCTTTTTGTTTTGTTACACAAATACCCGAAAATGAGTGTAAATTATTTAGCGTTTATGCTTATATGTATTTTTGTTCCACCGTAGCAACCCAACGGCGGAACAGATTTAGATGAATCATCCCGCGTTGGAGTCCTTGCGTTTCCAGGAGTGACTCATGCGATATAAATATGTATGTATATTACATAAACATAGGTTTGTTTGTAAGTTTATACATAGGTTCGAGAGTTCTAAGGTTCATGTCCTAGTAAAGATAGAAATTTTTATACGGATTTGAATACTAGATCATGGATACCGGTGTTCTTTGGTGGTTTGGTTTCAATTAACCACACTTCTCAGGAGTGTTCGTACTTAGATTGTACAAGACTACACTTCATTCACATTCATACACATCATCCTTATTCATTCTCTGAATTAATACCTTATGGTAGTTTCGCAGGCTAAACAGATAAAGAAAGAAGGTTTGTTTGCAAAAATATATGTAGTAGTGGAGATTGACGTAAGTTGGAGTTGAAGCACAAACTTTAATGAATTGAATTAATGAACTGTGAACTGTATGCCTCTATCTCTGAGTTAGCTGGGTTTTAATTGAATGTTTCAAATCAATCGATTGAATAAAATTACGAAAAAATAACTGAATTATATTTACGTTAAATAAAAAAAGAAAATTATTCCATCAATTTTTTCTAAAATTTGTTTAATAATAATGGATTTACCGTGAGGATTGCATATAAGGCTTGAGTAATGAGAAGCTGCGAGCACATCACTCGAGATTAGACGAACTATCATCTAATAATAAAAGGGATGCAGCTGGGGCGCTGTTTTGGGAGTTGCGTTGGGATTCTCTTATAATATCTCTGCAAACAATCGTCCAATTTTCAAAATTCAAACGATGTATTTGTTAGTAAGTGACAGCCTCATTTTTGCATGCATTAGGTACTTTCTTGATCTAATAGATCACGATTATTCGGAAATGTTATATCTTCGAAACCAATCTTCGGATTTTCAAAATTCAAACGGCTTATTTGCTAATTAATACAAAATCACGATGGAACCAAACCAGATCAAAAAAGCAATGTTTGTCAGCAGTGTTTTTTTCGGGAGTCGTGTTTTTTAATTTTTTTATACATCTCTCTTATTTTTGATAATTTCATTATCTTTTTTTAAATGTATCTTTTTATATGTAAATTTTTCGATTGTATTAACGTTTTATCGAAAATAAATTTTTTTGTTACTTTTATTTAATAGATAACATTTATTTAATATTTTTAGTGGAATTCATTATTATATCTATTTTTAAATTAGGTGCAACTCACGCATTTGCTTTTAATAAAAAAATTTACAGAAAAGGATAAATTTTAATTTATAATCCATAAGATATCTCGACTTATAACCTAACTCAATACAGATTACAGTATATTCGGTAAATATCTTTTCTAGCTTTGGTTAGTTTGTTTTTTTTGTTTTTTTTTTATAAAACTTGTCGTTTGGACACATATAATCTATCAATGTATAAAAATTTTTTTAGTCTCACAAGGATGTCATTCCATAATTTTTATCATTTATTTTGCAACAGTATACTATATTTGTAAATAGAAAATTATTACTGTACAACTAAGTAGATTTACTATTTATTATTTGAAGCCTTATCCTAAAAGTAATCCATTCATTTTATTTAATCATTACTTTGATTATAAACTAGGAAAATTAGTTATCAAATTCTAGGCTTCATGCAATAATTATATATATAAGTTATGTACTTACGAAACGAAAGAGTGTTTTTGAAAATAACTTCTATTTTTAATAATCACTAAATATTTTACAATTAATATACATTTAATTATTTATATTTTATTATTTTTAATTATTATACACTTTGTTTTGAGCACATCCTAATAAAATAAGTGTATTGTTATCACATTGACAAACTAACGATGCAAGGCAATTCAACCGTGTATGGAAAAGTCTAGTTTTGTTCTGAATATTTTTTCTTTGTTAAAGGCAAAGGCTACCTCTGCATTACATTCTTTCACAAGGTGGTTTTCTTAGAATCAAGCGATAGGGAACGCACGTGGCTCATTAAACGCATTGCGTCTGGCAGTTTACTGTTTTAACCAAAGTAATATATACCTTTTAATGCGTATGCAAACTCAATTATTTTGGCGCACGGGTATCTTTGTCTAAGAATCAAACCTCGTTGCTTACGAATTTTATTCCCATATGTAAAATTTCAACATTCTTTCTGTAAAGTAATCAATAAAATATAGTTCTAAATTTTTTTTTTTTAATTTTCTATACCGAATTTAAAAAATTAAAACTATGTTTAATTTGCCTATAGTTTATAAATGTTGATCTTGTACATCAGTTTTATAATTTAAATTTTTTGTACAATATCTCCGAATATGATATGGCCCCCAATTATTAAAGGAATAAAAGTATTTTTAATTTTTATTTATTAAATACTTTAATTATTTAATTCTTTGCTTCGTCTAGAAATAAGGTTTGAATTACAATTAAATATTTTAATTTTCAAACGTCTGTTCTTCATTATAAATCCTATATAATCCTTTTATACTGCAAATGTTTATATTCTTTATAATTGGCATAATTTGCCTTTGGTAAAATGAACTTAGGTATTTTCTCTGTGATTCTTAGTTAATTTCATTATACAACCTGAGCCCTGAAGAGAAAGATACCGTCTTTGTGACGATACTGGTCGCCACAACGTTCCCTACGCACCTAGCCCTAGCTTTAGCGGAGGTCATCTTTTGGTCCCTCTAAACCTGATAACATAACACAGTCATCAGTTTGACCTCTGTCAGTATGCTACCGTTGCAAATACCTCAGCAGACATTTCCATCAGTATATATACACAACCTACTACCGCCTTCGTATGGCCTCTCTTAACCCCGACCATCTACCAAAACTTACAACCTCAACTACGAAATTAACAGATTCGTAGAAGCGCGAGCCACTCACCATTTTCTACTATACTCACCGATGCTTCAATCAAAAATTCTTCCTACATTTATCAGACTATGACATTTATTAGACTATGGACTCAGGTCTTTATTTCATTGAGTCTTAAAGAAAGACAACACTATTCATATACCAGCAAAACAAATGTTGATAGCAACAACGACAATTTTTTCCTGTAATTCAATTTACTCAAAATTCTATTTATTTACTTACAAATCAAGAAACAGATTCACAAATGTAACAAGCCTCTACCGAAAACAGATCATAACTCTTTTTGCTCTCGTTTATCACTTTCGGTGTATTAATTAAAAGTAATTATTAATTTATTACTTTCCGGTGGTCTGTTTTTAATGCCTAATAACTTCGTAAACTTCAAAAATCTAAGATGTTATCATAGATTACAGTAAAATAATAATACATAGAAAAATAAATTATAATGAATCAAAAGAGGTCTTTCCATTGAGTTATGATATATGTTTTAAATTTTTGGATAATTTTATTATCCAATAATATATTCTAGTATATATATATATATTCCAATAATATATTATTATTATTATATATTTCTAATAATAATATATTATTATCCTTATATGTTCAATATATGTTATATTCGTGTTAATCTCACATTAGTTTTATAATGTCTGACTGCACTTTATTTACATAAACTCATTCTTCCTCTGAAACGGTGGTTCAGGAGGCTAAAAAAAAGAAAAAAGAGAGAGAGTATGTTGACAGTTTTCCATTAAAAGTGAAACGCGAATAGGCTAAATCACATTGTAACTTCAGAAACTCATTTTAAATAATAGCAAGAAGCCTTAATGTAGACCAAATTTTTAATATGAAAGATTAGTAACTATTAAAGAAAATACAGGTTTTAACAAGTAAATATAATAAAATTCCTAAAGTAAAAGTAATTAAAACTATTTATATATTAGATAAAACAATAGCTAAATAAAAAACTTCATTAATAAAAATATGGATTAAAGATTAATTTTTCAATTTTGGTTTGTAAAAATCATTGAATTTTTTTTATGTTTCTTTAATATGTATTATTATTTAATCATTTTGATTAAATAATAATCTTAAGATCATTTAAAATTTAAAAACCCTTTCACAATAACAAGGTATTTATTGTTTGATATTGTCAAACTCTAAAAATCTTAAAATAGTTCTTTCTTAATTGCTTAGCTGATAATTTAACATTAAACTATTAATTAATTTTTATTTCCTTTTAAAAATACGAGGAAGTATTGTAATCGGGAAAAATTTCAGATTTCAACTAAAATATCCATTTTGACCATCACTGAATCTATTCTGAGCAGTTTGAGTGTGACGTCTATATGTACGTACATACATATCTGGCATAACTCAAAAACGATATCCGTATAATGTTGAAATTTTGGATTTAGGACAGTTATAACAACTAGATGTGCACTTTCCCTTTTAATTGCAGTTGACTGAACCAACAGTGTCCAAAAAAATCTCTTGTTGGAAAGCTCTCATTGAGAGCTTTCCAATGGTATATCATAAATGGTATTTATTTTCACTGGTTACAGGGTAATAAAATAAAATTTTAATTAATGAATTATTTGGATCTTACAAGAGAACACATCGCTTCAAAACAGACTTCATCCTCTTATTTAAATTTTTTTTCTAATTCAAAATATATTGAATTATTAATAATTATTGACCTGTGAATGTAAAAAGAGTTTACGAAAAAAAAATCGGAATGTATTAATAAAAAAAAATATTATGTAATTTTAATTTTTAAAAAGTATGTATATGTCATTTAATAAGCATACAAGGAAGTTATGAGTTGTCCACTCAGTTTTTTATAATATAATTATTTAAACTCTACTGATAAAAATTTTGTATGAAAGAATGAAACGTTTTCCAGAGATGCTGGTCAGTAAAAAAAATATTTATTCCTTTCTTGGTTTTCTTTATGTCCAATTATGACGATTTTTTGTACATGTAGATACAATTTTTTCCCTATCGATTTATTTGGTAAAAACAAAGTTGGAAATTACTTGTTCAAAGTATTTGCTTCACGTTTAAAGTACTATGTTTTGAATTTCTATAAATATAGATCCTAATTATTTACGATAATTCTTTGCATTAAACGGTTAATGGCTGCAATTGCTGTGTAATTGAGATTTTTAAATTACTTTTACTTTTTATTTTAATAGTACTGTAGTAAGAAATAAAATTTAGAAAATTATTAAAAGCTGAAGTATGGCCCTAATGAAAGTATTTTAAGAATTTTATCAATATAGTGAGGATGTTAAAACAATCTGCCAGTTTTTGAATGAATAAAAACAATATCTTTATAAGATTATTGTTTGTTCTAGCAGTACAAATATAATTTGACTAGATGGATGTGAAGTCATTAGTTACGTGAATAAGAGCTACGTAATAATCATTTGTTAGAAATCTGACAAATGGTGACCACACAGTTTTAGTGACGTAAACAGAGACGGAAGTAATCCAACACCTGCGTAAGGAAATATTAATGAACGTACTACCGTAACAAAATAAGTAAAAATATTTATTGTAAATAGGTATCGAAATTTCCTCTGCTAATGTGTAAATAGAAGACATCTACAAAATATGTATATGACATACCAGTTCTTTACGATAGCTGACAACATATACTGAACCTATAAATGAAACGTAATATCATCTGTGGGGACTGCGTGTAAGGATAGAGAGTGGAAAGGTATACGAGCATCTTGTGAGAATTTAGACCAATCACCCTTTATCTGTAACAAAAAGAAACAAAAAAGACTCACCCACTCATCACTCAAACAAAATCATCCACACAAAAACATTCATACTTGTGTGAAATGGATGTGTAAATGTTCTCGTAGTAAGTGTTCACACCTTGGGATCAGGAGTCTCCGTACGTCATCACCGTCGCCCATCCCCGGAAATGGCGCACAACGGCTCAGTAGAAGGCTGTCCCTCCTCCTGGCTCTTCCGTGTTATTGTTTGTAGCTCCAATCCCCGTCATAGTAGAAAGGAGTCCCCATGCTTCATCACTACATCCCATGCTTTTTTGTTTTATCTCCATAAGCAGGAAACAAGATGCAGCTCCACAGAGAGCTTCCCCCCACATGACTATCCCCTACATTTCAGCCATCCATGTTTATTCGTCCTTACTTTTCCTCCGAAGCATCATGGTTACATACCGCCTTATCTTTTCCTAACCATATAGATTGCGTAACATGGTTGTCATGACGTTCTCCGGGGTTGCCTCCGTCCCTCCCAAAAGCTCCCTTTCATCAATCCAACGAGCGCACTGAAAAAAGGTATGTTCAACATTTTCAGTATCCCCGCAATATAAGCAGTTTGGTCACTGCTTCAAGTTAAAACGATGTAAATATTCGTTAAAAGTCCCGTGACCAATGAGGAACTGGGACAGATTTTTTGGGTTTTGGCTTGGTGGTGGGTCCACCTCCCCATGTTTCCTCCCCAGCCAAGGACCCAAAATAGGGATAAGGTGCCTGGTTCAAGCTGCCACTGATGCGAATGCACTTGGCCAGCATTCCTCAAACAACTTTGTTACTGCTAGATCCTTCCATTCTCCTTGCCAGAGGCGAGTGTGTTGGTCCGCCAGCAGCTTGATTGGGGTAAATTCTGCTAGAACCCCCATCCCTAGTGTTAAGACTGTCCTGTAACAGTTTATGATCTTCAGACACCCCCTCCTTTGAAAAGCTTGTAATCTCATTTCGTTTCTCCTTCTGTCCAGGGCGGACTTTCACGCAGGTATCGCATAAAGTAAGATCGACGTAACACCTGCCAAAAGTAATCGATGCTTAGACGCTCGTGGACCTCCATGTGGCAGCATCACCCTTATCAAGACGCCGGTCACCTTCTCCGCCTTTTTCAGTACATAACCCAGATGTTCATTAAATAATTCCGATTTATGGAAAAAAAACCCCTAGGTATTTGACTGTGGGTTGTGTTAACACCGCCAGTCCATCTTCAGAAATCGTTACCGGTCGGAGTTTTCTCCTAACCGCCAGACTTACCGCCTTTGTTTTGGTCGGCGCCAGTTCCAGTCCACGTTTTATCATTCAGTTGCTGATGTGTTTGATAGTGTTATTAGCAATTACTTCTACATCATCTTCCGAACAACCACTTACTATTACGACGAGATCGTCAGCATATGCCAGCAGCTCACTGCCGGTCTAATCTCAGAGGTCTGTAGGTTTAATCTCAGCACTCCGTCAAAAGCAATATTCCACAGAAGTGAGCTCAAGGAAGACCGCTGCGATACCCCTTCTCCGCATCTGTACTCGATTGTACAGATCCGGAGGAGGGGTCTCCTTAACTTTCGGTTGGTCAGAAAGTCTCCGACTATTCTTTGCAAATACCCACATACATTTCTTCTAAGCACCTCTTCTAAGACTACACCTGAGGAAATGCTGCCAAAAGCATTTTTTACATCGAGGAGGATCAGCAGAGGGATCTTCCTAGTTCTCCAAGTTCCAGAATGACATATCTCAGTCCACCGAATAACATGTTTCAGTGCATCAGTCGTCGATGTGCCGCGTCTGATACCATATTGCGAGTCCGCCAGGCCTTGCTTTTCCTCTATTTCCGTTGTCAGTCTCTGGACTAATAACGTTTCGTACAATTTGCTAAGTACCGGTAGCAAACTAATCAGCCGAAACTTCCGATCATGTGCCTTCGTTCCAAGCTTTTCGACTAGCACCACATTAGCAACTTTCCAGCAGTCCGGAAAGCTTCCCCTACTTAGAGTAACGTTTAGTAAATCTAAAATCAACCAGAGGTCCATGCGGTACAGTCCCTTTAACAACGAACCCTGGAACCCGTCTGGGCCAGGACTCTTTATAGGACTTATTCCCCGGATAGCATACTTTAGTTCATGCAATGTAAATCTCGGAACATTGTCGAAATCAGCCAACCGATGAGAACTTGAAGTTAAAATGAAGAGTTCCCTTATAGTCTGGTCAGCTTTGCCTTTGAAAGCAACGGAGGAGAAAGACCAAACCTCATAAGGATACGATAAGCTTTACCTCACGGGTCTACCTCCATATCGTCCACCAACTGCTTTCACATCTCTCTCTTCGACCGCTTAATAGCGTATGAATATTCATTTCTCGTATATTAATTTTCCTCTGAAGATAAACCTTAATGATTGTTCCGGAGGTTAAACAAAAAAAAAATTCTCGCTACTTTATAATTCGAGTACGCCTCCTTTTCACCTAGATTAGCTCTCCGGCGTCGTTGTCACATCCTCCTCAGTCAGGATACCTCCAACCGTAATCGACCTATGTCCGCAGTCAACCAATAGACCCGTTGTCTTGAAAAATAGTTTATCGGTCGTATTCTATCAGACTCCTCGCTTATCAGTCGTTGAAACTCTCCAGGATCTACAATCGGAACGATATTTAACCGTCGTAAAACAGCTTTCACAAAACCCTCCATCAGGGATTGTGTCAGCTTCCATCGCCCCTTCCTTTCATATAGGGTACCTATAGGTTTACTCGTCAATAAAATTTGGCTTATGAAATTACCCTATTTTTCATCTCTTTTCTCGATAGTGCAATATCATCGTTTTATATAAAAAGTTAAAAATTTATATAAATAACGTTTAATTATACACATACGTATATATGTATAGTATATACATACTTATACATTTATATGTAAGAACAGAGGACAGGTTGTTGTTAAAGTTATATATATACATATATATATATTTTAATTTTGCCAACTTGAATTTACATTTGATCGCTGATATTTTGAATAAAATATTATTCTTTGGATTCTCAGTAAAGGCTGAATTTTTTATTTCACCGAATTATGTTTTACAGCACTATAATGGTATATACATAGGTTTATAACTTGAGTTAATAAAAGGGAAAAGATTTTGTGTAGGAAACTACTGAAATTTCCAATAGATTTAATGTAAATTTCTTCTTTCCAGAAAAAACAGTTCTATCATTCGACAGCTTTTACTGTTTAAGCTAATTTTCGCAGGACTGGTAATACTATAGAAAAAGAGACATCTAGGAGGTTTTGTATCGTTTACTACACTTAAGGGAAACAACTTTACTATTTTACAATACATGATTGTGATTACTATCAGATTTAAAGTATATTCTTCTTTATTTCACTACCCATTTTAAACTGAAAGTCTTATTTTCCCAGCTGTTAATTCAAGGAAGTATTTTATAAATAATTTTAAAACAGTTTATTTAGTGTAACAGAATCATATTTATTTATAACAGCTTTCTAACATAATGTTAGAAAGTGAATTCTTCCGAGAAAAATTTGTTTTGAATACTCTTCTGGGCTAAGTTGTTTTTATTTAATAATTTAAAAAAAATGAAAACCGTAAGTTGGTTACAACGTTTAGCTTTATTACTGTGGTTTTCATTTTAATAAATTTGACAGGGTAGAATTATAAATGAATTCTTTTCTTGATAAATGATTAAAACATTTTATTAAAGCCATTCTTTAATTATATTTTTTTAACTATTTAGCAACAAGAAAGTAGTTTTAGCGTAAAAATATTTTCTTTAACTTTTTTGTTAAATTCTATTCCATTACTCATGTTACACAATAAAAACTTTTCTCTATAAGGTTGGTCTTTTTTTTTCAAAATAATACGAAAGAACGTAATATTCATTTTCATATTTTTTTTCATCTCTTTTAATAATTTTAGTACTGTACTTAAAGTATTACCCTAGGGTATTCTATATTTTCTTCTTAATATTTCATTAAAATCGCCTATTTTTAATAGATTGATGAAATAAGTATTTTTACTAGCTATTTAAGCCTTTTGTAACAAAGTTATAAAAGGCTGAAGTTTTCGTTGTGCATTTCATTTTATAAATTAATTTGTTACTATACTTGTTTAAATTAACATTAACATTTTTCGGACGCTTTATCTTTGTTTTTGTATTTGAAGAGAATTTTTGTATTTGTATTTGAATCATCTTGTTTCTAAATAAACTTGTTTGATTTTTAATTAAAATTTTCTTTTTGTAATGGTGAAAACAAGAAAGATAATTTAATTAAACATTTCTTCAAACTGATAAAAGGAAATTTTTTGTATATAATTCAAAGTATACTACATTCTGTAGTACAAATGTACAAATGTCTGTTGTTGTGGTACTCTGTTGATGTGTAGTAACTTTGTTGTACATTCTGACAAATATAGTAACAAATGAAGCCTAACTTTAGAATCACGTATCTCTGAAATTTTAATATATTATTATTTATGTTTCATTTTAAAATTTATTTTAACCCAATTAAATTTTTTTCAGTATATTGTTTTTAAAATATTTTTAAATTTTACTACTGTTAATAAAAAAATACTAGTTTTTCAAGCTTTGTTATGAAGAAAGGATATTTTTGTATCGTCGTTTTGATAAATCATTTTGGATAAAAAAAAGTAAGGAAATATTTTTGCATTTTTTATTGAGCTTACTGAGTTAATCTTTTTTTTCATAATTTTTATACTGACTACGCGATTCCATTGATGTCGATAGCGAAATGGTAGCGGCTTTTTCTTTCATATGTTGGTCTCGAGTTCGAATCCCTTGGTTAGGTATTGCATTTTTCATATGCTATAAAAATTCCATCTCCACATACTTAAACTTCTGTGAATTAATTCATCAAACAAAAGGAAAAGGAAATTAAAATTTTAACTATATATTTAAAAAAATATTATTTGGTTTTGATTTACAAAGTAGATTTAAAAAATTCTATTTCTATTGCACTAATCTAAAATGCACTCACTAAAATGAGACGGTATTGCACCGTCTCAAGCTAAGTTGAGGCGGCCTACCTTGCTAAAATAATCCTCCCTTCAATTATTGATTACAAATAGTAACAGTTCACGTAGCTTACTCAATAGAAAATAATAATAATAATCGTATAAGTAATTTAAATGAAAGTAATAATCTCTTAAACCAAAATATTGAATAATCTTAATAAGAAAAAGCCAGTTTAATGAAGAATGTTGATTCGACATAAACGTGAATTTTGTTATTAGAAAGAATGATGATCCATAAACTGAATCTGCAATTATAAATAGTCCCATTTCTGTAAAGTTGTAAAGTATAACACTAGCGTAAGTGTACTTTTATTGTAAGTAGTGTAAGTGTAAGTAGTTTTAGTGTACTAGTGTAAGTAATGTTTATTTTATTTGCAACGTGAAAATATAATAATTATCTAAATTTATCTATAAAAAGAAAAAAACAATATACAACATCCTAATGGAATGAATTAGATGAACAAAAGGTTTTGTCAATTGGAATTTTTTAATCATTCAACTTGAATTTACAAATCTGAGATTAAGTTTGCAGGTCGGTGGACAAATTGTAAGTTATCATACTAGCAGAAGTTAAGTAATTAAACTAATTTTAGATTTTTAATGATATCTAAAGATTGCTAACACATTAGAAATTACTAATTACGTCAAAATAATGATGTGATTAACTAATTTATGAGATTATGATTTTATTTTAATGAAATATAAATACAACATAAAATACTTTGCATAATTAATATGTATAATAAAAAAAAATGTATAATTACTAACTTAACAAATAAACTGAGGTAAAAATTTTATGCATCATTTTCTGTGTGAAAAACATTTCAGATATGCTAATTGATTTCTTGAAAAGGTCATGAAAAGATGTTACAGGAAATTGTACAATTGTTATTGCATCTAAAAGGTTCTTTTTTATATTGTTAAACAACAATGAAAACTTTTAAATGTCTTGAATAGTGGAAAATATACACAACAGAATAGAAAATTTACCTTCTTTTAATTGAAAAATTCCAATTCATCCTTGTGAATCAACAAAAATGTGTCTTTTCCTCTCCATTGATTTTATTTACTATAACGGTTTGCGTTTTCTTAAGTATAAAGTTTTCTAATTTTTGAGTAAAAATACATATTACTATGACTTTTCGTATTATTATAATTCTTTCAGTATATTTTTTTGTCATTTTAAAAATGGATAAATTAATTTTCAAGCAACAACTTAAAATTTTTACCTAGCAATTTCAATCAATACTTACATAAATCTTTAAAAAGAAATATTAGTTCTTTCAAAGAAACGTAAAAGAAAACCTTAATTTATTAGGAAAATAAG
>JAAAKQ030490432.1:8727-21440 GCA_010016005.3 Zanna intricata
TATATATATATATTTCTAAACAGTGATAAAGCTAGTACAATAGTTACGGCTTAATTTGATTACCTGAATTAATATTCACAATAAATTATTCTGCAAGAATTAATTTTTTATTTTGTAGTCTTGCAGCCGATTAAATTTGTATCATTTTGGTTTAGATAAAACTGCAACCATATTCGATATTATTTTACGTCTGTCAATATTTGCTTTTTGTTTTTTTGCGTTATTTTTTTACGGAGCGGCACTTATACTGTCTGTCAACTTTTGTTTTGCAACGTGAAAATTGCAGTTTTGATGAAAATAATACAAACAAAAAGTTTTATATTCCGCCGTGTCTTAGCTCGTAAATTTGTATAATCTAATCGTTTAGCTTAGTTACGACATAGAGATGACGAAAATTAAAAGAACGGTGTTTCTTTCGTCGATTCGCTACGGCGGTAGTTCTGTTATTGTTGCTTTCCTGGATCTTGAAACCTGCATCTAATTATTCTATTTCCCCACACTTCGATGTTTATGCTAAACATTATTAAAAGTGTTATCGTGTAAAACAGTGAATCTCAACTAGACGTTCTTGGTCTTCGTTACTTAGATTTATATTATTGGAATTATTCTCAATGAAAGGATTGGTTATCTGTAGATTCACCTCCTGCAAGTTCATGTTTGTAGGGAAATATTTTTCAAATCCATCACTTAATGAGTGTAAATGTTGATTTATTGCTGCATTAGTAATGAGTAGTTATCAACTATTAACTCCTTTTCTGTAGTAATAAAATCGTAATAAGAATTGAATACGATTATTTTCTTCAGTGGTTTTTTTAAACTAAAAATTAATTTTTTTTAAACGCATCCATTTTATATTAAAATAAATTAAATGCATTTGTCATACTCCCTTGTAAACTACTTAAATTTAAGTCGTTTATGTAAGAAAATTTGTCACTTAAATAGGCCGTTTCGCAATGCAGTACATATTGGAAAAAAATTTTGATAACGAAGACTGTTTTCCTACCAGAAATATTTCCGCTTCCGTCCTTAATTCGTAAAGTATGGTAAGCACTTTTCCTCGCGAAAGCTTCTTATTTCTGCATGAAGTAAGATATGTTGGTGTTTTGCTCCTACCTCTTGACAAATAATCGAGAGTTAAGATCGCTTTTCATTAACAAAATTAACAATTTTGTCGATTCCAGAACGTCGTTTAATTCAGGTGAAATATTTGTAGTCGCTAAGTTCTGGTGATAGACTATGCAGCGTGTTAATACGAGGGTATATAAACGGGATTATATTAAAAAAAAATTATTGAAAAATAAAAGGCAAATGTATTATATTTTTCTACATAGTTTCCTGCTTTAGAAATACATTTTTCCCAGCGAGAAGGAAGATTTTTTTATCGTGGCATCGTAGAATGAAACTGATTGCGTAAGGAGCCAATTGCGCACGAACCCCTCCACGCCCTTGTCATCTTTAAATCGTAACCTTCCAGAAGAAGAGCTTCTTTAAGCGGCCCAAGCAAATGAAAGTCGCCGGGCGATAAGTCCGCTGTCGGGAGGATGATCAAATTGAGTCCAGTGCATTTTTTTCTAGTTTACAGACCGTTAGAGCTGCAGTACGGGGCCTGGCGTTGTCGTGGAGGAGGATGGCCTCTCGAATCGGTTGGTCTCGTCTTTTGCGGCGATACGCAGCCCTCACCTCGTTCAATAGCTCGCAGTAGTAAGCAGCCTCGATTGTCCGTCGCTCATTAAAAAAATTAATTAGTGATCGGCCTCGCCGGTCGAAAAAACTGAAAGAACCATGCTGACAGTCAAGTCTTGGCTTTCACTTGAGCTGCTTCCCCTTTCCTCCGCCACTCCCAGTGGCTTGTTTAGCCTGGGGAATGTAGTGGTGGACCCACGTTTCGTCGCTGGTGACGATCCGACTCAAAAATGTATCATCTTCTTTCTGAAATCTTGCTGTAAGCCTTTGACAGACCTCCCAACTGTTGGCTTCCGGATTATTAATGGGCTCAATTGTTGGTTATAAATCCGTAATTTTGGATGGGATTTTATCCCATCGTCTTGTTAAAATCGTCACCTTATCGGTTTCTACTAAATTTATTCCGTAATGCTATACGAAATCTCGTCGAACCTACTTAATGTACGGATGCTTTTTAATACACTACTGTTAACAGTATCCTGAACCTACTGCATCCAGTCGGTTCATTATAATGATTTTAGCTTGAAGAATTTTTGTAATTCTACTGTAATTTTAATCCTAAGATTTATTGCTGTTGTTTTAAAAAAGTTATTAACGAATCGCATTGTAATAAAAATATTTTGTTTTTTTTTTTATCCAGATGTTTCAAAAACTCTTGGAAAAATCTTTTTAAGTTTATTTTGTTAAGAAAGCTACTTTTAATCGCCGATGTGTAGTACTAAATTAAATGGTAGTTTTCAAAAAACAGCTGATTCTGTTTTTTCGTTCCTATTTTAAAGTTACAAAAAACTCGCTATTTTGCGTTATTTAAGCATTTCTTACTAGTCTATGTTTAAAAAAAATTCATATAATAACAATCAGTCCCTGACGGCACAACAAACTTTGAAAAAATTCGTATGCATAAAAACATGGAATTTTTCAAAATCGTTTCCATTTGTTCCGCAACACGCAAAGTCTATCTCTACTGTTATTAGCTCTACTACTAAGGTAAAGGAAGAAAGCTGAAACTAATTTCTCAGTCGGCAAATTTGTTTTACGATGTATTTCTGTCTGCGGTAAAACTTGGTAAAATTGAATGAATAAAATTGTTAAATATGCACTTTTTTTTGCAGGATTCTGCATAGAGAACCTTAATTTTCAGTTTTTCATCAAATACGTTTGAAAACTTTAAAATAAAACGAATCTGATGAAGTTGCAGCTAATTATTTTCGACTATTAAACAGTAAAACCGAGTGAAATATGTAGGCAACCGTAAAAGTTAAAAACAAAAGGCTTAATTATTGAACTGAAATATATTGTTTCGTGTGTTATTTACTTACGAATAAATCTGTTATGTTAATTTATACATTTAAAAAATGGACGAATAGAATCTGTTTATAATGATATTTTGAAACCTTTAAATTAAAAATAGAAAAAAAAACCGGGTTCATTTTGGAACGGTTTGTGAAGCCTGTAATGAGACCACTGACAGATAAAAGAGAGAATCGGTATACATTATCGAGTTAGCGTTAAGTCGATTGACGATATCGTAATTTGTCAAACGAGTCGGAACGGGTTCGATGGAAAATTTCATAACGTATAGCGTAAGGGGATGCCGATTATCGTCGTCGTCATTTTTCAAAATCATCTTGACGGTGACATCAGAAGAGTAGAGAAAACGATGTAATAAAAGGGAGGGGTAAAAGGGCTAATAAATCAGTCGATTAGACGCTTTTGCTGCTGCGGTGCGTTCGTTATTAGCATTCGTAACAGACGATTTAAAAGTGCGAGAGGAAAGCGTTTTGTACGCTCGCCTCGTTTAGGGCACACGCCTAGCTTCGATGCTTCGCCGATAGCGGTTGCAGTATAACATCGGTATCGGAAGCGGCTGTAGAATCGGGCTCCGACTGTGTACGTAAAAGAAATGAATTCCCTTTTGTGCGCCCGTTTCTTTTCAGTTTGCCTTTCTTTTCGCTCGTGTTTCACTACGGTAAACGGTACGATACGTGTCGGTAACTAACCTGGTTAATGGGGTGAAAATAATAGCGACATTTTCAGTCGTGCGGTATCCTCGTAATTCCGCTAAAGCAAATCGGTCGGATAATACGATATAAGTTGTAATGTTATTAAAAATCAGGTGCGGTCGATTACACCGACATTATTGATTTACAACTTGCGTAACGTGCCGATGAATTAAATTAAATATGCGGTTACGCACATCTACACTTACGCGCGCGCATACTCATATAGTCCTTACTTACTTCAAGAAAACAGAAATGTAATCGGATCCGCGTTTCCTCGTTTAGACCTAATTACTTTTTTAATGTTTTAATTTTCACGCTTTACGTCTTCTATTCGCGCTTCAGTAGTAATAAAAACACATCGAACTATAATTTTAACACTGTCTTGAATTTTTGCACCGTTTTATAAAAGATGAAAGCAGGATCTTTGGTACGCGTAAAATATTGAAATCGAGACCTCCGTGTTAGATGAACTTTGTTTAAATTTACTCTACGCCCTATGTAGATTTAATTTCTGAGAATTCACTGTTTACGCGAGTACATTCGGTATCGGATTCTGTGTTACAAAATGATGTGTAACGAATTAATTTGTTCTTTGTACTGTCTTATATTGCTATGAAACCATTAAAAAATGTAACTTAAAATTAACTACAAAAAAAATGAGTGAAAATCGGTTACCGTTCTATATACTCATGTGCTTAAAAAAGTATGTTCTACTTTATAATTTATCTCTAAAAGTAGTATTTTTGGATATTATGTCGCTTGTATTCAGAATATGAAAACAAAACCGAAAATGTATTTTGTTGCGAGTTTCATTTATCATGTAGGTAAACGTTAATCGATTTCATTTCAGTTCACTTGGACAATTTTAAAAACCATAAGAATGATAATGATAAATTTTTATTATGATTTCATTGAAAAACTTTCACTAGACGTGCTATTATGAACACATCTAGCCGTTTCGTTTCACGTTTTTGTTAGGTGTCGAGCTGTCGAATAGTTTAGTGTATAATAAAAAAAAAAAAAAAAAAACACAATTCATATTATTTTGCCTGTCATCGGTCTGCGGTGACTGATAAAGGTGATTTGCCATGTGATTAGTGACTCTTTAAACGTTTGGATAGTCATTACCGCTTAATGAGGTACAAAAATACGCCTACGAGACATTCTTGTAGTCGGAGTTATTGTTTTGTATCTGGTCTCTTTTCTGTCTTTCAAATAGTATTCTCTTATAGATTAAATCCGATGATATAACGGATTCATATTTTGTTTAGATTCGTGAATCGACGTTTTAGTTGGCCGTACAAATAAATGTAATTTTACGGTATTTCTAGCGTTTTAATTAATTCTTTCATACAATATGTTAACATTTTTAACAAAAATATCGTTCGTTAAGTGTCTTTTGATGAGTTATAAATGTACTTTATAAAGTGTTTTTCTGCGCTTTATATCTAAGAGTTGTGAATCTCAACCCTTTTAGCTTCACAACCCCCAAAAAGTAAAAAAAAAAATATACGAATGAAAATATTTCGCAAACCCCTGACCCCAACCCTATGAAACATAGTTAAAACTATTTAGCCGCGTTGATAGCGACGGAGATGAACGTGAATATATGAAGTGTAAAAACACGAGCGATTTACAAGCTCCAAGTTGATAATGTATGCGCTCCTTGTAATTTAATATGCTTGTGTAATATTGTAAAATTGATTAATTAATATTAATATTATAAGATTAATATGGTAATATTGTAACATGACGCTATAAGAGCGTCATGTTCCAACATGCACACGATAAGTTTGAACACGTTATGCTCTTAGCAGTATTAAAGAGGCGTAAGGGATTGCAGAAACGTCACTTTAGTTTTGAAGCGTGCATCCGGTATCTTTATTTAAGTTTTTAAAAGCATACTTTCATAGAAAGTAATAAATAATATTGAGGTTTCGGTTTTTTAGTGTGCGGTCAAACGGTACAGCTTAGTTTTTTTTTTCATTAGATACTTATGCAAAACGGATAAAGTCGTGAAAAAACGAAACGAGCCATCAATATCTGGGGAATTGATCGGTAGAAAAAAGAGGAGTGTACAATGACTGTTATTTAAATTACGGTTTTACGTCATCGCATGCAAAGTCACAGTTCGTCATTTGCTTTCAAGTCCTCTTCGATGAAAGCACAAGCCATCAGAATTAATTAGACCCTTGAAAAGTAAACATCAGGATCGAAAAACCAAACCCGTGGAATTTTTGAAAGAAAATTTCATCCTTTGAGAATTCAGCAACCCTTTATTTGTAAATCGAGCCGATAAAGTTACACTTTAAGCATCTTATCTCGTAGCGTTAAGAGTAGGTAACATGTCCAAAACCCATCGGTGGCAGAAAACTTCGTATTACTTGCTGCAATCGATACGGTCAGTGTTTTTTTATAGGTGTGGAAGAAGCAAAAATTGAAAAAAAAATTCCGCTTTCTAACGACACACAGTATCAAGGAGAATCGATGCCATTGTTGCCGATGATTGCGATCTGCTAATTCGGCAAGTCAGTTCAAGTGAATTTTTGAATTCTGTGAATTTTGGCTATAACTATGGAATTAAAATATAAAATAAAATAAGTACTACTTATGATATATCGTTGAAAACTTCTCAATGAGGGCTTATTACTGCAGTTAAGCAAAAGCCCAAAATGCAAATTTGTTTGGATTTTGGGCTTTTTTTGGACACTTTTAGTTAATCAAAAGGGAAGATGTACAACTAGATGTTACAACAGTTTTAAATCCAAAATTTCAGCGTACTTAAGTGTTTCAACGTTTCAAAATTCTCATGTTTCAACGTTTCGGATGTACGCACGTACGTACATACGAAGTCATCAGGCTAAAATTAGTCAAACTGGATATTTCCGTTGAAATATGAAAACTGAAATTTTTGGCGAATACGATATTTACTTTTACTTTGTAGAAAGAAGTTTAGTTGTCACGGCCCTTAGATGCTGCAGATTAATTAATATAATTCAAGAGATAATTTCCCGTGAAAGTTTTATTAAAATCGGAATCGCTGTTTTTGCGCGATCAGCAGAAATTATCGGATACAAATTGAGGTGTACGTTTCTTAAACTTATTTCGTAAATCAGTTTTTTTTTTAAGTGAAATTTTATGAAGACAGTATTCAAGGAAATTCATTCACATTCATACACATCATCCTCATTCATCCTCTGAAGTAATACCTTACGGTAGTTCCGGAGGCTAAACTGATAAAGAGAGAGAGAGAGAATTCAAGGAAATACGTAGATAAAAGTTCGATTTTATGCTTGCAGAAATCTCATTAATTATTAATGTGTGGGTCTTATTTAATTTTTCACTCGCTAAGGTTGGCCAAGGAGGAGTAGACTCGTTACGAAAACACTGCTATCCTTACTCGCTTCAAATACGAGTAGCAATGACTAGGGGAACCCTTAGACATAATTAACTTTTTTTTTACGTGTGTGGTAGAATGAATAATTCTACCACACGTATAAAAAATTGAATACAATTTATTCAGTTTTTTTTTTTTCTTATATTTAAATAAACGTAGAATATCCGGGCAATGAGATTCAAATTTCCCCGATACCGTCAATTTTTGGGCTTGCTTTTCAGAAGCAGAATAATATTTTGTTGGAAAAGAACTCTTTTTTGTCTGATATTTCAATTATTGTAATTAAAGAAGGCAAGTGGATTTAATTAGTGTTATGATGGATTTTAAGTGGTGTATTTAAGTTTTATTAGTCCAATACGTAGTTTTAATAGTAAATAAATAGTTAGCATCGTAAATAAATATCGGCTCATTACTTATAATAAAATATTTTTGTATCTGCATACTTTGTTATCTTATTTCTTCTGTTTGCATTATTTCTTCTTCTATTATTTCTTCTATTCTTTCTATTATTTCTTCTTCTGCATTATTTTTATTTTATGATATGCAGATGGTACTAAATTTACAAACGTTTGAAGCGTAATCCTACTACTTGTTTTATTTTTTGTTGTCATCGAGATCATCTTTTTATCGATTGTGTGATAGGATTAAGAACATAAATTTTCTAAAGCAGTTTATTTTCAGATTCCTTTTTTTAAAGCTTTTTTTCTCTTTACTTTTTAATTTAAGTAGCTTTTTTTTTTAATTATGTTGTCTTTCCGTTTGCTTTACTTGTGCGGTTTTGAAGCAGATTTTCTCTTGATATTCTAAAATTTGTAAACCTTTTATAATAATTTTCCCTTTTCTCACAAACACATACACATTAAATAGATGGAGAATTACCTACATATATAAAATTATTGCGGAAAATTAGTTTTTTTAATATGTAATCTGACGTGAAAAACTGAAAAAGAAAAATGAATTTCAGAATTATATCTGCGGTAATTTACGTGGAAGTTGTTAAATCCAAGAGATTAAAGTCGAAAAGTACACATTTTTAAATTTTGTTTAAAATTATTTTATTAAATTAGCGATGATAAAATCAAACTTAAACAAAACGTTTAGAGAATTTAATTTAGAGAAAATTGATGTACAATATTAAAATCTATGAAAACTGAATAAAATTCCCATTGAACACCAAAGAACAATGAAATTCTTAAAATTCCCATTGAACACCAAAATTGTAAAAAAAAAAAAACTTGTATTAATAAGTAGTAGAAAATTTTTTTTTTACCCTCTGCATTTATTCTTTATCTGTTTGTTAGTGCTTTGTTTAGCCTCCAGGAGCGCTAATCTACATAACCAGTTCGTTTCAAAACGCGCCGTATTTAACTTTTTAAATTTTATTATATCATTGCTTGACGTAACTCCTATCGATTAGATTAAAGTTTATTGTAAAATAAAAGTGAAAAGAATTTATTGGTGATATCAATCGGCTCGTTATCCGTACAGAGATTTCTTATTGCATTCTTAAAATTATTGACAGTAATTTGGAACAGTAAGGTAGAAAAACGCTGCATAAATTCATTTACAGAGACGCCCGAACGTTCATTTTATTTAAGGGTTGTACAATACAAATGCTAGAGAAGGCAGGATATGATAGACGGTTTTTTAAGCTAAATATTACAGGCAGTGAGGTATTTACAGATACTCATAGAAAACTACCAGAAGATGTCATCGGTAGTAAATTTACATCAACAATGTAATTGTCGTGAACCAGATATTGTCTACGATACATCGAAGTTCTTAAACAATACACGAAGAATCGGTAAAAGTTTGCAGATTCCGCATGTTAGCCTGTGAAAGAATTACATCTTGTAGGTCATCTATATCAACGTGCAATAAAATAAATGTTATATTCTAGTAGGTACTGAATAATAAATTATTTAAATCGCGTCAGGATCGGTATATATGCTACTACATGGATAAGGAAAAGGGATTGCCCCCAGCATTTGTTGGATGGATTTGTTAACGCAAACAGTTAATTATAAAGTAAAAAAAAAAAAAAAATAACGCGATTAAAATTATTTAACAATAGCCGCGAATATGTAACTTGAAAATGTTAAAGATAAATAATAACTACAATATACGTAATTCACAATACAGCTGGCATATACTTATTGAAACAGATGCAGAAAAATAAGTTTAAAAAATTTCATTTATTGATATTATTTAAAAATTTATCGACAGAAAACTATTGTTTCAATAGTGATTTATTAAAAATAGCAAAGGAAGCGTAAGAGAAGGCCCTTTTTTTAGTAAGTTGAAGTTTTGTGTAAGTTACACGAAAATAGTTCTATCATCTTATCATACATGTATGATAATAATAGCAAAGGAGATGGATATTAACGACCTTTGCTGCGTATCCGGGCGGCAGTCTCACTCTCGTTCATGACGACGCTGTAGCATAAAGTTCTGTGGGATTTGGTTTATCTAAACAAGATTGGTTATCGCAGTTCAGCGTAATTATCGACGTTATGGCGCGGCCTGCCTACGAATAAAACAGTGATTTAATCAGTTTAAGGAAACAGGCATTATCTTAAAGAGGACTTCACTAGGCAGGCCGTCCGCATCTTGTGGGCGTAGCTCGATAAAAGTCATTAGTAAGGCGTAGTTTAGGATTAGGAATACCAAAATTTACACTGTACAAAGTAGTTCGTAAGAATTAGACTGCGGTGTATATAAAATAGAACTGTTACAAGATATCAGAATCGATGACAAAGTGAAGAAATTGGAGTTTGCAGCTTTAATGCTTAGAAAAATTAATGAAAATGAGGACTATCTGAAAAATTTCACGTTTTCTGATGACAATACATTAGTGGGTCAGAAAATCGACACAGGATTGCAGGATTTGTGGTACAGAGCCGCCACCGCATGAAATTATCGAACATCAGCGTGACTCTCCCTAGGTAAATGTTTGGTGCGGACTGATGAACGCCCGCATTGTGGATCACTGTACGTTTTTTTTTTTACACAGATTGACGATACTTAAGATTAATTATCTGTTGGCTAGACGGCGCTCCGCCGCATTACAGTAACCGTGTCCGTAAACATTCGGTTTCAAAACGAGTGGATCGGAAGGCAAGGGCGTTCGCATGGCCACCAAGGAGCCGAGATGTGACCCCACTAGACTTCTTTTTGTGCGGACATGTACATTGTTTATTCGAAGAAAATCCGTGACATCATTAATCTGAAATTATAGCACAATTGAAAAGTACAAAGTAATAACTATTAATTAAATAGGATGAACGCCATCCACTTCGCAAAAAATGTTAGAATTGGTGAAGTTACAGAATCATCATCGTAATCATCACTCTCATTTTTACTATCTCTTGTAAAGAAATAAATGATTTCGTGGTATTTTCAATAATTTATTCTTATCAGGTATATTCAGCTTCTGCCTCCTTAACTTTATCACCACTTTTTACTAAAACGTTGTTTTTGAGTAAGCCTCATCATATATTTGTCAGTCATCTAGTTCCGTTGCAAGCATTTCACGGGTTCTATTTTATTGGAGTAGAGAAAGAAGTATCCGTCGGATTTTCGGCTATTTTTTTCTATCGACCGATTTTTCTGTTTTCTCACTCTTTGGACTTGGGATTGTCCGTGTTTACTTTTACGATAAATAAAATCACAAAAGACAATTTGCTTTGCCCTTGAAAACCGAATGTTTTCACTTTGGACAACGGACACCGTACTTGCCATCGTAGTCCAAGCTTCAAGGTTTATTGCGGCAGCTACACATTCGTAAGTATAAACACAAGGATAAGCTAACAGTTTTAGTTTCCTAAATACAGGCCTACACGATTCAAACTTACGAGCGTCAATCGGTGATATACGGCACATTATTTTTTAATTTGAAAAATTGTTTCTGACTGTTTTGAGGTAGCCCCAAAAATGATATTGTATTTCAAATTGAAAGTATTTAACATTGAGTATAAGCTTAGCGTCTTTTTGTCGGTTTGTCCAGAAGTAAAACATTTGGAAGAAGGTGATTACGCGATCACACAAACAATTATTGCCATTGGTTATTGACAAATAACGCATTAACCTCGCAGATATTCTTCACCGATGAATCATCACGCAACCTTCGAGATTGTGTTTCAATAAACGTCTAATAGGAAATATTCTTGTTACTCTCGGGAAACGTAACTCACCTCACATATACTTTAGTCTTGACTCTTGGAGATGCCTCTTGCTTCCTCGGCTTTTAGGGGATGTCACTGATGAAGCGAACATACGTGTAATTCCAGCAAGAAAGAATTGCAACCCTCTTTTTATTGTCTCGTAACTCAGCATCTCGATGAAATATTTTAAAGTAGAACGGCTGAGAAAGACCACGAGCGCGGCCGAATAATTTTCCCGATTCGAGTGCTTTAGAATTCTTCGTGCGAGATCTTTAAGCGTATAATAATAGTTCACGCGAAGGCATTATTATACGCTTAAAGATCTGGGAATTAAAATTAATTTTGACTTAAAATTACAACTTTAAGACTTTGGAATTGAAACTAAATTATGTTAGCGCTCAAGAAATAAAACATTACTCGTGACTGCAGTTGCAACTTCAAATTTTGGGCTGAAATGGTGTTCGGCATTTCGTAATTTAAATAACAACTTTTTTTTTCATAATTATTTTGAGAGATTTTCAAAATTTTTGTTTGTTTGGATTTGAATAAAATCCATTTAAACATTTTTTATTCAATTTTATTGACTTGTTAATATATATATATAAAAAAACAAAAAAAAAAAAAAAAAAACTGCCTTTTAATTGTAAACAAGATTGTAATTTTTAATACTGTTGGATGATTGAACTACACGCATTCGGATTGTGTAAAAGAAAAAAAGTATTAAAAATATTATTTATTTACTTTCATTTTGATTATATATATATTACATAAAAAATTAAATGACACTAATGAAATGTGACCTCTATGAGTACTTACCTCCATGCCAATAAATTTAAATCTTCATTTCTGAGAAACCATACGTCAGTTTTGTTTGACAAATTTGATTACTGTCTTATATGCTTATGTTAGCGCGTGTATTTCATTGATAGATGTTATTATGTTTATTTTTTTCCATTTTTTATGTCGGACTTTTAAGCCAAGCCGTGTTTTATTCTACAAGTCTTATACTGTACTTACCCGGTGTTAATCGACCGGGCTATTTATATGTATGCGTTACCATAATTCATAGCTTGTGGAATTCGCTTATTTCATTATTTTATATCGTACACACGTCTTTAAAACAAATTTGTTACGATAATAGGTTAAATACGATGACCGCATACGTGTTATTTCTTACTATTGTGGTTTTTAAAGTACGGTAAAAGAACGTGATCGTTTCATCGGGTGGAATACGTATATATACTACATTATATGTAATGACCGTTCGTTAGCGCTGTCTTATTTAGCGATATTCATCCATTTGTTATAATTATTTACGGTTTGTCAAGGTTTTTATTACGTTTTGTTTCTATAATACCTCGGAATAAGTACTTGTTATTGTATTCCTTTTTTTATCTGTCGGTACAAAAACATCTGCGCAGGTGTACTATGTTAATGCATATCTGAAGCTTACGTTTATATATATAT
>JAAAKQ030490454.1:0-21438 GCA_010016005.3 Zanna intricata
AACTTTTTTCTTATTTTTAGATATAGAATCCGTTTCCGAGAGATTGCCGTGCAGTTTTGATACACTCTGTATAAATACAGTTTTTTTTTTTTTTTTCATTATTTGTACCGGATTTCCGAAGAATTTGGAATCGCTACTGTGACTACTGGTCATCTTTATATCCATATTTATGTAAGCGTAAGAATTCGTCCACTCTACCGGACGTAAATCTTAACTGATTTTTATGGACCTTGATGGGAAGATGTTAACCTGTTGGGAATAGAGCCCTATTAACTTTCAAGTGAATCGGTTGATAGGAACCGGAATTAATGCCAAAAAAACGAAGCTTTTGAGTACTTTTCCAAAAAGTACCGTTCTTCTGGGCGAATTTTTTTTTTAAATTTCCTTTTACTTTCTTAAGAATAAATTATTTTAAGAGGTAAGACCTATTTTATGCTTATCAACTTTCTATACAAAGCCTATGTGTAGCATTTGTGATGGATAAAAAATACTTTTATTTATACTGTCATAGATAATAATTAAATAAATGATAATATTATTATTATTATTATTTACTTTTAAGGCCGCAAAGGACCACTTTAGTCAAAATAATTCAAGTTTTTTTTTGGCCGATCTTTTACCTTTAAGTTCTTAGCTTTAATTTTCTCCCAATGTTTAGTCATTCTTATTGATCTTGCTTTACGATCCTCTTCTGAATAAACCCTTTTTGTATAATTAAAAGTTTTTACTTTAATGTTAGTATTCGGATCTTTAATAACAAATTTTAATTTATCGGATTTATCAAGTAAATCTTCGTAAGTCAAGTTTAATTCTTGCTTGTCTTCTTTAATTTCTTTGATCCATGTCGGTGGATTTTTTTAAAGACTAAAATTTATAGATAATTTTCTTAGTAATCCTATCCTGCGGTAATCTTATCAAATGTTAATATATATTAAATTAATTGTTTAATTATATACCACTAGAAATATTTTTTAAATTAAATTTTGATATCCTAACCGAGAAACTTAAATGCTTAAAGAATAGTATAATAAAAAAAAATATATATATATATATATAATTATATATATATTTTTAACGGTTTCCAAAGAATTAGTAGAAATCGCTACAGCGCCCGGTCTAATTTTATAAGAGGATTTCAGGATGGTGAGGGGGTGACCAACCTTTCTCTTCGTTTTGGAGTCTCCTGAACATGATTCTAAAATTTTTATGTAGAAATGTATTTATAAAATTTTTTCGATCGCTCTACCGGATGCAAATCTTAACCGATTTTGATGAAACTTAGTGTGGTGATGAAAAACTATTGGTAATAAAAATATATTGATTTTCAAGCAAATCGGTTTGCAGGAACCGGAGTTAGAGTCAAAAAACTGGGTTTTGGGTAACTTTTTTAAGGTTAACTTTAAACCAGAAATTTGCCTTTCTGAGGCATTTACTCCGACGAAGATTTTTTATTAAGTTTAATTGACAAGAAGGCTCAAATGATTTCAATAAGCTTTATTTATTACTTTCTTTTTTTTTTAAATTTCTTCTATTCATATTAATTTAAAATTAAGTTGTAGTGTAATGTACCTTCAAAAAAAGTAAAACGCTTAAAGATTTTTTTCTTTTTTATTTTTCTATTACAGTATTCTTACTTTATTTTAAACAAACCTTTGTAGTAAGTATTAGTGTCTATACATTAACCTAGGGTTGTTTGTACGTACTATACAATAATTCCCCTAATACCTCTTTGTCATCACTACATGTGTGTTTTTAGGATATACATTACTCACAGTTCTAACATCCCACAGCTTGTTACATAGAAACGTAATAACATGAACTCTCTTGTGTTTTGCCACCGGAGCGGTGAATTTTTTGTTTAATGCAATATTAGTTATATCTACGCTAAGAACTGGCATGTATATAAATTTAATATTCATGAATTAACTACCGTAAAGTAAGGTAAATGTAAAGAGTAAATAAATTTATCCTGAAAAAAAAAACGTACAATTTTCCAGGACAAAATAACATAAATAATAAAACTTTTGACTAGGGAATTGTTAGAAGCCGCGGTAACTCCCTAGATATTGTTATTACTATTAATAATTTTATTATTATTATTATTGAATGACCAGTTATCATGATCTCAATAAAATGGAATAGGTAAAACAACTATTCTAAAGTGTCTGGTTCAAATCCAGTAAAAGTTAACAGTAGATCCCGGTGTATATCAAGATTTTGGAAATTAAAATGTAAATAGAATCTAAAAAATCAGGGATCATCTTTCTTAATGGGCTTAAATTATTTCTTACAACAAAAATAATTTTCCGATCTCTGTGGCGGAATGGTAGGGTCTCGTCACATTTCATTCGGAGATTCGTGTTCGAATACGGTCAGGCATGAAATTTTTCATATACTAAAAAATTTAATTTTTATATCCCGAAGCACAAACTTAAAGCTTTATGGCGAAATCATCAAGAAAAAAATAATATTTATGAGTTTCTTGTACTAGGCATAAAAATTACTTCTTCCCCATATCAGTAATATTATACAGACGAGTATAACCGAATTATTAGTTTTCAATATCTTTAAAATTGAGAATTGTTTATTTACTTTTTTTAACGGTATATACATTTATAGGTTAAATATAATTTGAATTTCAGATAGACTTAGTGCGAGAAACTCTTTTCGCATTAAATTTGTTTGTTTACAGATTTTTAGATATTAACCCGGATATGTACTTCTTGTACATTAATTATAATAAGACATTTCATAGAATGATACATAGTTTCTCTCTGAAGTACTCATAGAAAAAATAATATAAAAACAAACGTAAAAAAAAAATGAATTAAGAAAATAAATTAAAATACAAAAAAATTAAAAATATCACGATACCCACTTTACAAAGATAATCTGATGTGAACACCACATGATTTCGTTGTAAGTATATTAAATTACACATACAGATTTTTTTTTAAATGAAAAGTACTTAAAATTTTATTTTATTAATAACTTCTGAGATATATATATATATTTATTATTTGTTGTAAAACTTTTTTTATAATCAGAGGTTATTAATTATTAATAAATAAAACTGTTTAAATAAAACTTTAAAAAAAAGAAGATGAGGTCTGATTCGAACCAATGCCCTTGTAAGATTCAAGAAAAAAAATTTTTTTTTTTAATTAAACTTTTATTTGGCTACAACTCTGGAACCAATGAAAATTAAGTACCACATACGAAATACCGTTGGAAAGCTCTCAATGAGAGCTGCAGTGAAGAAAAATCCAAAATCCAAATCTTTTTGGATTTTGGGCTTTTTTCGACACTTTTGATTCAGTCGATTTCAATCAAAAGGGGAGGTGCACAACTAGATATTACAACAGTCCTAAAACCAAAATCAATATGCTACGGTTAATCGTTTTTTAGTTATGCGAGATAAGTACATACGTGCGTACGTATAGACGTCACGTCGAAACTAGTAAAAATGTATTCAGGTATGATCTAAATGGATATTTCCACTGAAATCTGAAAACCGAAATTTTTTGTGATTATAATACTTCTTTATATTTCGTACAAGGGATAATTAATTATATCAACGCTACTGAATTTCCATGTCATCAACTATACAAACTATCATCAAATAGATCAATATTCCTGTTAATTAGGCTCGCAGTACTGAACAGTTTAACAGAAGAATTTATTAGTAAATTGGCACATTTCAGTTTACAGGATCTAGAAATAAAAAATGAAAAATATTTACCTCTAATTAACTTAGGCACATAAAATACTAATATTACTAAAGTAGACTGACCAAACAATTAAATTATTAATAATCTTATATAGCATATACACAATTACCCCATTTTTCTCTCATAGGAGAAATAAATTTAAAAAATCAATAAATTGTTTTGTCATAAATTGCAATAACTCACTTCTAAATTTTAGAGGCTTGATATTTAACATTGCCCATCACTGAGACGTAAAAAAATGATTGAGACAAAATTCATTATTAACCTTAAAAACCTATTTTTGATCAATTCTAACTGGTGCAACCGATAATTCTAATTGGTGAACGGAATCCATAGATCTTACAAAATATTCAAAGTGATCTCTTACGTAGACATAATAAAGTATTTTAATTGCTTCAATATTCTGAAAATATTTAGTGTGTCTTACTATAAACTCCAAAAGTCTTAAAAACAAACTGAAGTGCTTATCAAAACTAAAACCCCTATCAAAGATAATCCAGATCCCTAACAAAATCAACCACAGATGTAATCACCAATGAAATAAGAAGCTACTAAAGATCTCTGCACGTAACCAACACTTCAGATTTCTACGGATTTAAATGTAATTTATTTGTATCAATAAATTATTCGAATGTGCTTGAATAAATCGGGAATAAGAATCTTTTCTCACAACATGATAAATTTTAATATCAAGGTATACATAGGAAGGTTTATATACGGAAAAAACATTGGACCATATTATCATATCTTTGACCCTGAGGAACTCTAAAGCAAGTACACACACAAACCCACCGGGTTTGTCTATTGATGAACTGGTCATCACAAACCAGCTAAATTTAAAGGCGAGAGTTCTAAGGTTCAAATCCTAGTAAAGGCAGTTACTTTTATACGCATTTGATTATTAGATCATGGATATCGGTGTTCTTTGGTGGTTGGGTTTCAATTAACAACACATCTCAGGAATGGTCGACCTGAGACTGGTCAAGACTACACCTCATTTACATTCATACATGTCATCCTCACTTATCTTCTGATGTAATACCTTACGGTGGTTTCGGAGGTTAAACAGAAAAATGAAGAAAGGTAACACACACACACACACACACACACATTGTCAGTGTAAGTTTACTGAGTAACTTAGATACTCTCCTTTGTTTATTAGATATGAACTGCAGTAACTTCTTAGAGACTTATTACGATTAATAACAGTAATTTTTCGAAAATTAATCATTTTTATCTTTGAATAGCTTTGGCTCTTATATCTATACCAATATTTTTACTGCATACAATAAAGAAAATAAAAATTATTAAACAACCTTAGGAAGACCCTCACTAAAAATCTTTTAAAGTCTTATTTTTTATTTTTTTTTTAAATCAATGCCAAGCTAAGTGGCTTTGTTTATTACTGTAGTTGTGTATAATTTGGAATTTTAAAATTCAAAATTAAAGCCGAGTTGAGAAAAATATTATTTCTTTTAATGCGGTATAACTCTAGTGCAGTTTTTTAAGTTGAATTTCTAATCCTTATTTTATGTTTAGATTAAATAGAAGAATGATGATGGTTTCGAGTTTCAAAAATAAAGGTTTCAAAACAAAAATGATTCATTCGTAGAAAAAGAATTCTTTATTATTTTTTTAAAATTCACATGTGCGCGCGCTCAGACAAATTCACAAAAAATATATTAATTTATTTAAATAAATTAAAACAGCGATATATGTTAAAATATTAGTTTACTCAAGTTTTTCAGATTTTAAATTTCTCCCTTTTTTATTTTTATAATAAACATAATATATTATTGTTTTCTCTTTTTTTCATAGCTTTGCTCGGTAAGGTACAACATGCAAGTATTGTAACTGCATAAACTGCAAGACATAACTAACCTAACGTTAGTGTTGAGTGCAGATGCCTTCATACATATTGTACTGTGCATATGATTTATCCTGTACGTTCTAAGAGATGTTCACTGAATTTTAATGCAGTCGAGCAACACGATTTCGAGAACATAAATTACTTCATATTTTAATACTTCTTTCCGTTTCACTCTTATTGCATATAAAAATTTTATTGTGGTAATAGTTTTTCAAAAGTAATGTGTGGCGGAAAATACTCACAGATGTTCTTCCCCCGATATTATTACAACTTTGTGCACACAGAGCTAACGATTAAGTGGGGGAAGAATGAGATGTGCAGCTGTAAAAAAAGAAGTATGTGTTGTGTAAAGTAAATGTTGGAAAAAATTAAATTTTATACTCTACATGTATATATATATATATTAGTGGTCATTTATTTGAAGAAATTTTGGTTACGCCTAAAAATATTTAATCGTTTTTACTTGTTTTCGTGGTAGTAAAATTTTAACGCCCCATAATTTTTAAAGATTGTACCGGGGGGGAGGGGGTTTGCAAAAGTAAGTGTACAGTTGTAGAGTTTTATTTATTAGTAGTTGTAATGTTTCAAACGTAATTCGTTATTTATTATAAAATAAAACAGTACCTTTAGGAGGACACGATCGGAATTTCAATTAAGTACTATCTGTGAGATGTTCAAATTGCTGGCCTTAAGAATTCACACATTCCTGCAGTCTAGTTTCTACAATCAAGGAAACTTTTGCACAGAGGGTTTGATCATTATTAATTAATTAATAATTTCTGGATAAAGCCAGTTGCATCAAATTTATTGCGTAATCTGTAAATTATTAGTCTATTTGGTGGAGGTGTACCAAATTCTGTAACACATTTTCGTCGAACCATTTCAGCATTCTGCCTTCCAGTATTGTTTGACTATAACCACTTCCTTTGGTCAATGGCTAAATTATCAGCCATGATTATCTGAAAAATACTAATATGTAGGTAATTAAGTAACTTAGTGGTTAAGTACCTAATTAAGTAAGTAAATAAGTAATAATTAAGTAACAAATAATAAATCAAGTAATATATATATAATAATTGTATACTACTTTTGGCCTTCTGTTAAAAAAAAAAAAAAAATTACTTTTTTGTAATTATAAATTTAATATAATAGAGTGTTATCTATCATCTAAGTATTTTTAGGGTATATATCTATAACTGTGCTAAAGGCGAAAACACAGTAAATATGGTATGGGATTACTTTACAAATGCTTGCATTTTAGCATTTAACTACTTCATCTAGTCTAGATGAACAAAATATGTATGTATGCATGTGCGTACGTATGTACACTTTGTGTCAACTGCTTTTGATTTTATCTCAGGATCGACCAAACCGATTTTCTCGATTTAGCTCGATTATTACAATACATGGGGAGCATAGATTACATTTTTTTTTTTTTAATTCGTTAGAGGATGGAAGATATCGCGAAAAAATCAATTTTAATTTTCTTCAAAGGCATTTCAGAGAAATATTTATTATTAAAGAAATTCTTTTATCTATAACGCATATGTAAATTATTTTCAAAAATGGAACTCCTTTTTTTTTAAATTGGAATATATGTGTTTTTTGTTCTTTTGCTCTATATCCCGTCGGTTTAAATATTTTTTTAAGAGTTTTTTAAAGTTTATATTTAATATATAGAGCTATGAAGAAATGTGTACAATTTTTTTTTTTTTAATTATAAGCCCCAAATCTAAAATATAAAAAATTGTCCTAAAAATCTTATTATTTTTTTTAGTTTTAGTCTTTTTTGAAGGTTTGAAGGTATGTTAGATTTTTAAAAAATTTTATTTAAGCAAATTTATTAAGCTTAGATAACCTATATATGAATATTTTCAAAAAATATATATTTATTTCTTAAAATTTATTCCCCTCTCTAAAAAAAAACATGTATAATTTTTTTTTTTCCTCTTTTTAATTTTTATTTGAAAATTCTTTTGTGGATTTATTGTTGTTACCACTTAAAAAAAATTACTATAACTTTATATATTTTTTACTCATACATACAATATACAAAATGATTCAGAAAGATAGGGAAATAATTAGAGAATTGATTCCAAAACTTGAAATAAGAAAAAAAGTTTATACAAACATATATCCGAAAACGCTTTGTTATTCAGTTACTATTAGCGATTTCAGTTCCTCCGGTAAAATGAGGTCATACTAACATTTAAAAAAAAAAAAAAAATATATATATATATATAGGGATAACCTTGTATTTTTTGACTTGAAAAATAGTTCCCAGAACTGTATCTCCTACAGTTTTCATGATATGATATCCAGCGTAAAAAAGAAATTTCTGTGACGAAAAACATATTTTATTTAAGTTTGAAGTACAAAAGTAAAAAAAAGTCATTCTGAGATAATGTAGTAGCAGATATATTTACACAACACTAATAACAATGAAATGTTCATGTAATTACTGTATATTGATTTAGGTTCCTGAAATTTTTGCATGCAGGCAAACTTACAAGTTGTATGGTAGTACATCGCATGATCAATTAACCCTATTTCACAAAAACTGATCGTTTATCCGTGACATTAAAACTTAAATATTAAAATTTTCTTAACTATTTTTTTTTTTTTTTTTTTTACTCTAAGAGAAAATCTAAAAATGGAATTGTAACGATTTGCGTGTCGTACTTTATTTTTAATAACATGAAAACAGAAATCGAATCTATTGTATATACCATATGGATACGACTACAATACGGCTTGTTTTTTATTTGTTACGTGACAAAAATCTTAAAATCATTCGCGTGCGTGCATCTCTTTTGTATTTTCGGTTTACAACGAAATGAAACTGTTGTAACATAATTTGAACCATACTCATATACGTTATAGCATCGAGAAATACGTAACAGTGATTATAATAATTGCATACATTTTATATTTTTTATCAGTCTCCTTATAATTTATAGTTTTATTTCTTTAAATTAGCAACTGCTCGTAAAATATAACTTTGGCTTACTATTTTTAATCTATATAATTTTTAGCTGTTTTTATTTAAAATGATGATTCTGCAAAACCTTAAGTATGAAAAAGCAGTATAGACAAATTGTTAAAAATTTAAATGATACTTGATCGATGAACTTTTTTTGTACTAGATAAAGAACATAAATTGAACGTAACTTAGAAAAAACATAATTCCCTCATTTTTATAGGACTTATAAAAGTAAATAAAAGAAGAAAATTTTGGTTAAAATAATTTTCTCTAGCCTATAGATAAATATTGCATTTAACAGGAAATTATTTATTTCATACTAAAATACAAAACTTGCTTGATCATTGTTTTTTTCGGCCGTTTAAATTATTTTTTGTTTAGTAATGTATAGCTTTGAAAAACAGAATTGTTTAGTAGCGTAGAATGTAAACAATTTTTTTTACAGATTTTAATCAATAATTAATTACATAGGAACGTGTGTTTGCTTTAAATATTGTCGCGTGTTCGCTTCTCGATCAGGATTTTTTGTTTTATTCATTTTTTTTTTATTTAACCGATGAGGGCAGGAATGCATTGACACACTACCTGCAAGGTCTTCGCAGAGTGTGTCGGGCTCGAAGCCAGGACGCTGCGCGTCCTGACCTAGCACAAAGCTAAGTAGGAACTGGACATGGAGCCGTGGCGGTTCCACATGAAACAGTGTTGCTCCTACCCTCACCGACTAAACCTCCCTCACCGTTACCCAGAGGCAACTGCAATCACCTTTCGGCATGTCATCAGTCAGCCCTGAGAGTCATGGCAGGAGATTACATCTAACCATTTGCCCTTCCCGCTTGGGCTCCTGCAGTGGAGCCCCTCTTCGGGGTTCACTTGGGATCGTTAGGGCGTGTCAACTCCCCGCTTATTGTGAGCCGCAACTTCCCTCCTCCAACAGGCTACCCGTCCCGTCCTAACCTAACGTAAAGGGGCGGCATACGCATTGAAAAATGCGCGAGTGCCTCTTCCCCACCCGTTCGCGACCTCTCATACTTAGAGGGGCCCGGATGCTTCATCGGAAGTACCCCAACCCAGAGCATTCTTGTTTATGGTCCAGGTCAACGCATCCTCCCTGGCTGCCTCCCTGTCCCTAAATATCGCAATTTTTGGTCCCGTTTTCTTCTTTTTTTTCACGCCGTTATACCCTCTTTGCTTTAAATATTGTCGCGGGTTCGCGACTCGATCACGATATTGAGAGATTGACAATGTACAATCTCAGCTCAACCACTCCTGAGAAGTGTGGTGAATTGAAACCCAACCACCAAAGAACACCGGTATCCACGATCTAGTATTCAAATCCGTATAAAAATTTTTATCTTTACTAGGATTTGAATCTTAGAACTCCTGCCTTCGAAATCAGCTGATTTGCGAAGACGTGTTCACCACTAGACCAGCCCGGTGGGCTAGATAAATAATATTGAGAACCATAATTCAGTCCCAATGACAGTCTTAACGCTTATAACCACTATTCTTTATTACAACTCTAGAACAATAAAGTTCTTTCGCTGTAAATACCTTAAATGCAAACAAATAAAATTACCCAACAATTTATGAATGAAATTTAGTACATTATCTCTTTCACTTATTGTCTAACAGTAACGTGCCAAACCTCTTTTCGTTTTCATGAACTTCTCTCACTGGAATACTTGTGATGTCATCTTAATCGCGTCAAACGTGAACACCTAGAAATTCACTTCTTCACTGACCTCCTTGCAGAATACTCTCTTTGACTGATATCTCGAAGAATTCTTGACGCAGACTCACATCATAACGTCTCGCTTAGACTCATTGTCTACTGGTCTTCCTTAGAGTATTGATACGACTATCCTCCTTACCTATCGGACCAGATCCTAGTTGAGCGTGAGAACGATCGCCAAAGCCCTTTTAGTTTTCCATGCATCCTTGACCTGGGTCCGAGAACTTTTCTCCCCGGATAATATCTGTTTAGGTGTGTCAGTGGGCAATATTACAAAAGAGGATTTTGTCAAACAGACTTTAACTTGTCTTTAGACATTTAACTGGGTTGATACAGCTCTCCAAGATTTCTTATATAGTGCCAGTCTTTTAATTTCGGTATACCCCCGTCCTTTTGTATTTCGGTATACAATCTACGTCCTTAACAATTTGTTTTACTTATTCCAAAAGTTGCCTTCCTTCTCAGTTCTTTCCATCTATCTGTCCCTCCAATATCAAAGCGAAGATTCCAGAATGCCTTAAGATGTGACCTATTAGTCTGTCTCTTCTTTTAGCTATATTTTTCAAAATGTTTCTTTCATCATTAGTTTGCTGGAATACCTCTTTATTTGTCACTTTATCCACCAATATGATTTTTAACATTTTTCTATAGCATCACATTTCAAATGCTTTTAATCTTTTCTTCTCAGGTATTCCGATCGTCCAAGTAAAGCTACGCTCCAAACAGTACTTTCAAAAATGCTTTCTTGATGTTTAAATTAATTTTTGATGTAAGCAAATTATACTTCTGATTGCTCGTTTCGTTGTCTCTTCGGCATTTTATATCGCTCCTTCGTCCATCATTAGTAATTCTATTTCCCAAATAACAAACATCTTGTATCTTATTGCATTATTTTTATATTCAGTGGTCCATCTACTTCATTTCTACTACATTTCATTACTTTTGTTTGGTTCTTGCTAATTTTCAAATGGTATTTCTTGCGTAGGAATTCATCCACGCCATTCATAAGTAATTGTAGCAGTTCAACCAAGTCTATGAGGAATCTCGCTTTACAGTTCAGAGTGAGTACCAGTTCACATGAGTGAGAAATTACCGCAAAATATATTATTACTTTGCCGGCTAATGTAGCTAAAATAATTAAAAGAGAAAAGCATGATGATCGTGTCAAAAATGGGCATCGGATTTTTGCAAATTTTTCGTTTTAGGATCCAACTAGTTCATCTAGACCAAAAATTTGTATGTATGTATGTACGCACAGCTATGTGAGTTGTATCTCTGCTTTTGGTTTTGTATTTCTGGATTTACAAAACCAACTTTCTTCAGATTTGGCTCAAATATTTTTATATATAGGGCATTGATGATAATCTTTTATTCAAAATTTGTTAATGAGTAGCAGAATATCGTGAAAAAACCAATTTTGGCCGAGACAGTTTACAATTAAACTTTATTTAAAGCAAATTTGTTACTTAAAATTCCATTCATAAATAATCAAAGATTATTTCAAAAAATCAATAGCAACTTCTAAAAATTGGATTTTTTTGTTCTTTTGCTCTATCTCACTTCGATTAAAATATTTTTGAAAAGTTTTTTGAGAGTTTATATTTCATAATTAGAACTATCAAGAAATGTCTACTTTTTTTTTAATTATACAACCCTAACCTATCTTTATCAGTTTTAGCCTCCGGAACTACCGTAAGGTATTACTTCAGAGGATGAATGAGGATGATGTGTATGAATGTGAATGAAGTGTAGTCTTGTACATTCTCAGGTTGACCACTCCTGAGAAGTGTGGTTGATTGAAACCCAACCACCAAAGAACACCGGTATCCACGATCTAATATTCAAATCCGTATAAAAATAATACAACCCTAACCTAATACGCAGAAAAGTGTTTTTGACATTTTCTTTTTCTTATTTTATCGTTTATTGAAGAGATTTGTTAGATTTAAAGAAAACTTTTCTTAAGCAAATTTGTTAAGCTTAACCTACATACGAATATTTTTAGTGAAGTATTTCATAAAATTTATTCCCCACTTCTAAAAAACACATATTCTGTTTTTATTTTTTAGCTCTAACACTTTTTAATTTTTCTTTGAAAATCTTATTTTGATTTTAATGATGTTGTCACTTAAAACAAAAAATTAAGCCCTGGGACTTGTTGTAGTACAAGGTTTTAATAAAAATTATTATAACTCCCCAAATATATTGAAGTCCACAAAATAAATGTGTAACTAATTAAAGGATAAACATTGTTAAATTGTTATGTTAATAATATTTAATAATGTATTTTTTTGATATTATTTAATTTCTATATTTAATAATAATATTTTGTTAATATCATTTCATTTGTTTGTTAATAGTATTTAAATAATTCGGTATTTGTTATATGTAAGCAGATTTTGAACCTTCTAGAAAGTACGATATTTCTACTAGAAACAGTAAAATTGTATTTTTGTTTGAATTATTATTTTTACTTAGGATTTTAGGAATTTTAGGATTTTACTTAGGAATTTTTATTTGGCAATTTATAAAGTTTAGTTTTAAAATTAAAGTAATTATTTATATTGTTTAGAGTTAATTATATTCGTAAATAATGAAGATATTTGTAATAGAAGCGAATGGAATCATCTGATCTATTCTAGACGAACGGCTAACTGTATATAAAGAGAGGCGAGTGACCCGTGTATGGGTTTATTCATTGGTTCTTTTATGTGACGTACGTGTTACGAAAGGTTCGCTGCCTCTGTAGTCTGCGCGAAGTTTAAATTTGTTTCATGTAGATTTTGTTAAGCATTGTTAAGTGTTGTTTGTTTTGTTGTGTTAAATAAATTATTGTGAAGAAGTTTGATATCGTGTTGGTTATTTACGAATCATTTTTTCACACTATAATTGGCGGCGACCGTGATTGTATTGTTAAAATAATTGTGTGTAAATCGATATCGTGCTAAATACGAATCATTCGCTCACATCAGAATTAAAATGCAGAAAAAGATTTTGTAATGAAAAAGCTGACAAGGTATTATGACTTCACCGGCATATTCGGGAAAATCATGCAGTTATTGTTTTAAATACAAATTGTCCTACGAAAAAAGGGAGAAACTATCAAAATATTTTCTACTGGTAAAAATAATGGAAAAAGTTCATATAAATATAGATCTGGAAACGCTTTGTTTTTAAGTTTTAGCTAGCGAAATATTTCGCTCAGAATTCAGCTCTTCTAATAAAAAGAAGCTCTAATCTAATTTTTTGGATCCAAATTAGGATAGTTTCTTATGTAATTTATTTTTTGACTTGATGATATCGCAACATAAATTTGAAGCTTTTGTTGTGGGATATGAAAATGTAGCTTATGAAAAATGCCATGCCTGACCGGGATTCAAACCCACGACCTGGGTTTAAGCTGGGAAATAGGATAAAACGGTTACCACTTTTAAGGATAAAAAAATCTGTACCTAACTTCAGTTGTTTCTAAGATATCCGACATAAAATCTCTGGTATTGCTTGATCGATTTGAATAAATCTTTAATAACATTTGTTAATCGTTGAGAAAATTTGTAAACGTAAATTAATCAAATAATATCACAACTGACCGCAAGTGGGACTTAAACCGAAAGTGCAAACATTTTATAACGTTATTTTGCAAATAGTATTTTGAGTCGTTTACTAGATCACGTACTACAAGAGATAGCTAGATGGCTCCCAGGAGTGAAATTTAGAAATAGCCTGAACTTTCTTAAGTAAAAAATTGTTAAACATTGTACATACGCGCGCACACACACACACACACACACACACATATATATATATATATACACAACCACGTTAAATTCCCTACACATATACACACGCGCACACAAAAAACCGAACCTAAATTCCCTACGCGCACGCAAACACACATACACATTTACGCTCGAATAAAATAAATTTTGTGGTGCACTTCTTGGGGATTCTCATTTTTTGAAAACTATTTGTAAGAAACCTTTTCGTGAGTTAAGTTTAAATTATATTTTGTTTTTATAAAAATATAATAATTGTTAATTACTTTATTCCGCATAAAACCTACATAGGTACGAGTCAAATTTAATACATTATTCAATTATTGTATTGTTAAGTTATTCAATTATTGTATTTATTAGGGTACATTTACACTAAATAATAAATTATAATGTCTCAAATCTTGTAACAAATGAAAAGAGAAATAAAAAAATTATGACACTTTTTTTTTAAAAAACATATTCGTTTTCAATCCATTATGATTAAAGATCAAAGAAAAATTTGTTCTAAAATAAATTCTATGTTACAGGTCCGTTTACATTATTAAAATGATTATGCTAACAATCTTTTAGTTTTCAATAATATCACCACTCTATCCGGTACAGACTGCTTCTTGTTTCCCACAGATGAATCTGTCCAATCAATGTTTACTTTCCTAGCATCATAGCTCTACAGTTATGCTGCAGGAAGGAAAATAATCTGTAAAAAAAAAAAAAAAAAATGGGAGACGAGTTATTTTACATTTCTCGACATTTCATGAACCAAGAACATAAAAAATTAAAAAAGATGGGGGTAATATTGTTTGTTATGTTTGTACATGTGTTGGTGTATTTGAAGCTTAATAATTTTTGATTGGATAAACCGATTTTGATGAAATTTTATTCAGAGACTCGTGTATATTGATCCGTTTTTGTTAGTAAAATTTTGATGTCAATTTTCTCAAAAGTTTACAAACATAACCCCTCTTTATATATATATATATTTGGTTTTGTTTTCTTTTTTCTTCTCTCCCCTGGGTCGGACCCACAATTAAGCATTGCTCAGCCCAGAGAAGTGTCCATATACTTAAACAGATCTCTCTGTCTACTGGCAGTATGCTTGGCATGACAAGTCGTCCCGCCGGTCGGATCTTTTATTTTAATGCCTGCCTCTAACCTCTCGGATAAGGTGACCAGGCCCGACCATGTCATCCCTGGGCTCTACCCAAAAAGCCCAGGTTTCGGTCTTAACAGCTTAAGGGTGACAGAGTCCCCGTGTCTCTGTCACCCATGAGACACGGGGACTCTGTCATGAGACACGAGAACTCTGTCACCCTTAAGTTGCCCATTTAGGCAAGCCTAGATGAATGACAACTCCACAGAGGGCTGTCCGTCACCCTCTCGTTACCCTATCATCCCTGACCTTGCGTTGCAATATCTGTGTTACATAACAAGACATCGCCCTGAACTTCTCAACACCAGAGAGCATGCACGATGTAATGGTAACCAGAATACCACATGATGGGGAGAATCGTAGTCCCTACTGTGCAAATATTGGGAGATTGATGCTCTCCTCCGCCCAAAGGGATAGGATCAGAAGACACCATGTCCTATCAAAAACAGTGTCAACCAGAAATTAAGCTGTCCAAACGGTCAATCCATGGTGCAACATACTTTAATAAACGATGCGTCCAACACCCTGTTGCAGATTGGTCCCATCTCCTTTGCCATTCTCGATCATATCGTGTGCAATTTCCCTGTCTTCTCCCTCAATGATCTTACATCTTACTAATGAGGCCTCCGTCGAAACCGAGGTGTAGGCAGATATCCGAAGGGCAATCCGCCGTTGGACTCCCTCTAGAATGCGTCTTTTTATGTCCCTCTCCAGCGCACATTCCCAGGCTGTGTCTCCGTAAAGGAGCACCAAATTAATAATTCTCTTTATATTAAGCACATACGAGGATACTTAACTCACCATTATTAAAAAATATTTTGTCCCAAAATTCCCTCCTTTCCACAATCGAAAAAAGCTATCATTTCATTTATTACGTATTCTTAACTGAATTGTTTTAATATTTTTTGGTTAATTTAAACTTTTAATAATACATTAAATAAAATTTCATCATAGATTGGTGTTATATTGAAATTTTCGAAGCACAAATTTTATACATAGGCCTATATATATATATATATCGGTTAAATATCAACTAACTAAATTACGATAAAAAAATCAACTTCAGTATGTTACCGAAGTTAAATAATACCGAGTAAAGTTTCCATACGTAATGTAAGCACTTTAATTTCTAATGACCATAACAATCAAAAGCACAAAAATTAGGGCTCCATTTTTTTTAGATTGTTTTTTCTATGTTCTGTATGTTAAAATCTTAAAACTACTTGTAAAGTTCGTTGGCATTATTTTTTCCATCAGGAAATTGATAGGATTACTTGAAGATCGCACCCTTAAACAGTTACACGTAACTGTGAAATAAAAAGCTGTCATCCCTACGTTCATATCAACATATCGAAAAGATCATTGCGAAACGTAACTAATATTCTGTTACTTTTTTTTTTTACGTGAAATTAATAATTCTAATTGTAAATGATAATCTTAAAAGTTGTCTTCTATGCATATAACTTATGTGGAAAAACCAGTAAAATTTCAACTTCTTTGAAATGTTGGTTCGAAAAATATATTGTGTTATTTGAGATATTTTTGTTAACAGTTACAGCTAACTATAAAGGTTGAATAACCAGTAATAAATGGATTTTCGTTTATATAGAGTTCAAATAATGTAAGGAAAATAAGGTGGTAAAAAATAAGTTCATTGAATGTTGTAAATAATAGTGAGGGTCATCAGTTGAAATACGGGGATGGAAAGTGCCAACGACAGAGCAAGAGTTAGGGCTTTGATTACGTCATAGGTTAGCTGTTGACGTCACAACACTGTAGTACCCTGCTGTTACGCGGTTGTAGGAGAGAGGGTAGAAAGTTGAGCCGGGTGAGGACAGCTACAGGTAAAAATTAGTAGTGGGGAACTGTAAAGTATTCCCTGATAAGGGAATATAAAGCTGATAGAAGTGGTGTAGATATTATACAGAATTAACAAATTTATTCCGTGAAAATAAAGTCGTGTTTTTAAAAACAAAAGTTACAGATATTGTCATATTTTATATTACAAAACACGTTTGAATTTTATGATTATTATTTAGTATGAAACAACTACATTATATTAAGTTTGTAATGCAAATATTTTTTTTATGTACAATAACACATTCGAGACAAAAAACCACAGCGGTTTTTAATATAACGGACCAATATACGAGTAATATCTTCTTCCAGCAATAAAACTAATTCTTCTTAAACAATTCCTGCGATGTTTTTTTAATTGAAATTATACAATCCCTTTTATCCGAACTTGTAGGAACCGGACGTGATCCCGATAAGAGTTTGAATAATCCGGAAATGTCATATAGCCTATTGAGATAACATAGTTAAGTATGAATTTTAAATCTTATTTTTTATAAATAAAACCAAATAATAGATAGTTTAATAGGATTATCTCTAGTGGTTAACGCGGCATCGCAAATCAGCCGATTTCGAAATCGGAGTGTTCTAAGGTTCAAATCCTAATAAAAGCAGTTGCTTTTATAAAGATTTGAATACTAGATCGTGGGTACCAGTGTTCTTTGACGGTTAGGTTTCAATTAACCACACTTCTCACGAGTGGTCGACCTGAGATTGTTCAAGATTGAATTTTATACACATTCTTACAATCATCCTCAGAAGTTAATATCTTACGATTTTTCCGGAGGCTAAACAAAAAAAGAGAGGTTCATGGAACAACATTATTTGAATATAATTTATTTTATGTAATAAAAGATCCATTGAGAAGTTGTGAGTACTACATTATGTCAACTTTTCTTCTTTTTTTTTTACCTAGAATTATAGAAAGAAATCTGTATAAAAGGTTAAAAAGGTTTTTAACTGAAAATTATTTAGTATTATGTCACTTGGTCAATAAGGAATAGACTAAAAAAAAGAAGAAAAAATTAGATTCAATAACTCCATTATATCTAATAATAAATTTAAAAGTACTTTCTTGAACGTAGCCCTGCATATAAGAAAAAGTATGTTGTATAAAAGAGTATGTTGTAGGAAAGGTTAGAGCAGAGCATGAGGAATGAGATTGATTCCACTTGCAAATCCAATTCTACTCAATCCTGTGTAAACATGATCTTGTATCTATGATACTTCTTCTAAGAATAATCTTAAAGGAAAAGCAAACAAAGATTTGTAATTTTATATAAGTCTGTAGAAGCTCTTTTTCCATAAAAAAAAAACTTTAGATTTCATTTCAAGACTTTTTGAGGTCAGTAGATATGATAATTTATTACATTTAATAGATAATAAAAATACATCAAATGAATTAAAAGAGCTCTATAGTTTCTTTCGTATTCTCTCTCTTCCTCTCATATTACTTTTTTTTAAATCATTTCATATTGAATTTTTTCCAATTTCCAATAAATTCAATAGGCTCCATTAAAAAATTTAATAATCATATCTGCAGAAAACTTATTTTTTGTCCTGAACAATCTATATTTTATTTTATAAACTTTAATGGAAAATATAAAGAAAATAATTCTAAAATATAATTTATTCCTTTTTTAGTTATTTTTAAAATTTTTGTTAGCAATAAAATAATGATAAAGATAAAATGATAAACAATTTCAGGTAAATTTATTCAAAACACATCAGCTATGCGTTTACCATACTGTATAAGAATTTAGTGGATCTCAGCAGATAAATCTTGATTTCCGAGTTCTATACCACTCGATTTATATAACCCATTTATTCGCTTTACCAAGGTAGCCTATATGTATTATTCCACCATCTCTTATATAATTTAATAACTGTTTCCAACTACATTGATTTTATCATCCATTTTTATAGATTACTATTTTACTATTATATTTATCTCTATCTTGTTTTTATTAAAGTTTTTCTTCAAATGTTTATTATTATTATTATTGTAATTTTAAAACAAATGAATTTTATTTATTTTTTTTTTATTTTATGTTTTTATTTACTTTTTTTTGGTGATTTTTTTAGTTATCAATATTACTATAACCATAAAATACTTATGGATAAAACATTTTTATCGTAATTGAGCACAAGAGTTGTCTGAAAAATATGTTTTTAGTTTTAAAATATTAGAACATCATGTGCTTAGTTTAAAATATTAATAAAAAATAAAATGTTAAAACATATCAAAAATATTAGCTAAACAAACTTTGTGTTGTACTCAGGTAAATATAACTCTTGTGTGAAAGAGTCAATTAACATTAATAAAATGGAAACTTTATTCAATATATCTGTTAATATTAATAATGTATCTTCTATATTTTAATGTAAAAATAAAATATTGTTCCATCATGAGGTAGTAATATTTTTTTTGTCTTCAGTAATTTATCTGGTTTGGTACAGCTCTCCAAGATTCCCTATCTAGTGCAACTCGTTTCATTTTGGTATACCTCCTACATCCTATATCCCTAACAATTTTTTTTTTACATATTCCAAACATTACCTGCCTGGTAGCAATATAATATTGTTATAAAAGAATTTTTATAATTTTTTAGTCTTCTGATTACTAACAAAGTAACTGCATTATAGCTTCCAAACTGTATATAATAATTATGAAGAACAATATTAATTGTTGTATTACTAATTTTTTGAACATGGTACCGATAATACGTTAATTAATTAAATAGTATTAACAATTAAAAATCCACCTTACTAGCACATTGAAATAAACCCAACATCTTTCAGCTTAATTGAAAGCCATTATCAAAACCATTACAAAAACATTATGTTCAAAAACATTACATTGAAGTCAAAAATCATAAAAATATAAGTTAAAATGTAAAACAGTCATGATTGTCCAATCCTAACAATCTGTTGTTGTATGACTTACTTTGAGAAGCTGTTTAAAATTGAATTAAGTGTCTGAAGCTTTATTTAATTATGTACAATTTTACATATAATCTAAAATATGACTATATCATAACATGATACAGGTAGTTCCTTTAATTATTTATTGATGACTATACAGAAATAATTTCAATACAGTATTATATAAATGCATTATTATATTATATTTCAATAAGTTACATGTATTTTTTTTAAGGTTTAAGACCAAAAGAACCAACAATATGTTGTTACTTAGTAGAAATAACTGATCATTTAATTTTCAGATCTACAGAAATCAGTTTGCTAAATATGAGTAAGTAGTTTTATTTATAGTTCTTTTTCTTGAAGATACTTCTTCCATTTCAGTACTGTAAATCGATCTGATTGTCAGAAGTTATAATTTTGAAATTGTCCAGCTCTCCCTTGTATTGTTATCACCCTGAAGTAGTTATTCCATTCTTATATTTCTTTTTTCACGGAAATTGAACAGAAAAGCTAATAAATATAATTACTCTGTGATACAAATTACTACAATAATTTTGCAAAAGTTTATACTTACACTGTATTCAGTTAGCTTATTGAGGGAAGAATAAACAAATGTTGTGTTTGTGTTAGTAAGTTCATTATGATTTTGCTGAATCATGTTCTTTGTATCAATATTGATTCACAACATGGCCATATCTAAGTACAACATTGCAATAATTATTCGTATGAGTATATTGGTCACCCTCGTATAGTAATATAGTAGTTATGTAATCAGACATTTATATAATGTTATGCTTTAATGTTGTATTAAATCCCTCCTTGATTTTTTAATATGATCATTCTTTGTGTTCAGTTTTGTGTTTCTGTTACTTATTTGTTTACTCTAATGTTATTTAAAGTTAATATAATGAAAATGTTTTAAGTTTACTGGAATGTGAATGTAATGTATACCTTTATTTGTGTCTGTACGACTTGAGTTATAACATTATTTTGATATTTATAATATTCAGCTGATAATAACAATGCATGATTTTATAAATCCCCACCGAAAAAAATGATGCGATAAAAGCCCTTAAGTCTAGCGGAAAACCACATCATTTTTAGTGCTTAAAAAGGTGTATTATAGTGTAATCCAATGACTTTGATTTCGGATAACGTTAATAAACTTTGCAAACATATGTGGAAGTTATGATGCTTCAGTCTACAATGTTATTTGCTAGTATAAATCTACTTATGAATTACGGTCTCCTAAGAAAACAAATGTGAAGAATACAGAACAGTTAGCTTAACTACTCATGCGTCAAAAATCTTAACTAGGATTCTGTACAGAAGAATTAAGAGGAGAGTGGAAGAAGTGCTAGGAGAAGACCAATTTGGTTTCAGGAAAAGTATAGGAACAAGAGAAGCAATTTTA